>SNQN01001802.1:54519-68171 GCA_008642245.1 Bassia scoparia | reverse complement strand
GCTCTCTCACAATGGAGAGTTCGTGCTCTCTCACGATGATGCTAAAGAGTTCATGCTCTCTCACAATGGTACCAAAGAGGTTGTGCTCTCTCACATTGAAGAATTCGTGCTCTCTCATGATGGTACCAAAGAGGTTGTGCTCTCTCACAATAGCTAAGACRAAATTAAAGCTAAAGTGGTAGTGCTCTCTCACAAGAACCAAGACATGATTAAGCTAAAAAGGTTGTGCTCTCTCACAACAGCTAAAGCGGAACAAGACTAAAGAGTTTGTGCTCTCTCACAATGGCGACAAAAGAGTGTTTGTGCTCTCTCACGATGGCAAAAGCAGAGCTGAAAGATAGATGCAAGCATGGACACAAATTCCCCATGAAGWCTTGGATGGTGGCACCGAAAAGGACGAAGCAGGTATAKATACAAGCAGAACCATCCTCAACGGGAGCACCGAATAGGATAAAAGCAAACAACAGCAAAAGCACACACACAAAAATCCTCAGTGAGCACTAATGGAGATAAAAGCAACCAAATTAGCAAAGAAAGCAACATCAACACAAGGACTAATAGGCAAGCAACAAGCAAGCAAACAATAACAACCGCATGTGCAGGTAAAACTAACACATTTGTTTTGCAAGTACCGGGTACTTTGGCGTTTGTTTTATAAGAATTTCGTCTCTACAAACTCTGCAAAGTGGGGGCTTCTGTAGATACCTATATTTGTCCTCTCCCTCATGGTCCAATGATTTTACTATATCGACTGTCAATTGGTCCGGATTTTCTAAAAGGCTTGAGAATGCTTAAATAAACATTAGACCTACCCTTAAACCCATATCCTTTTACCTAAGCCTATACCATTTAATTTTATTAAACTAAGCCCAAATTATAATAATAACAGTTGTCTAACCATGCAAGCCCATACTCCATGCAAAACCAACTAAACCCCACGCAAACCCCTTTCCGAGCAAAGCCCACGACACACATATACGCACAAACCCACAAAGCTTCCATTTCACGCCAATTTCAACCCAACTTCTTTACCCTAATCCTCCCTATATAAACCTCTCATACCAGCCATCATCAACATCAGGAAAACCCACAAAAACCCTCAAAATCACGCAGCAAAACATCCCCTAAACTGCTGCAAATTCAGCCAAAACCGCCCTCAAAACGTCTCAGTTTCCGCCCTATTTCAGCCCTTAAACACAGCAACTAAGCACCTCTCTAATCACCCATTAAAGCTGCTGTATTTCAGCCCCAAATTGCAGCAAACACGCCTCAAAACTGCAGCAAAACACCTNCGTCTCAGTTTCCGCCCTATTTCAGCCCTTAAACACAGCAACTAAGCACCTCTCTAATCACCCATTAAAGCTGCTGTATTTCAGCCCCAAATTGCAGCAAACACGCCTCAAAACTGCAGCAAAACACCTTGTAAATTGCTGCAAGTACAACACCAYCGCACAACCGAAACACGCCTCCAAACAGCCCCGTTTCTATCCCAAAATACAGCAGTAACAAACCACTTCTAAGCCCTTAAAAACATGTCCCTAAATAGGCATATACCGACCCTCAAAACAGTAGCAAATTCCAGCTAAAGTAGTAGCATAAATCTCCCTCAAAATAGTCCCAAAAATGATTAATCGAAAGGCCTTTGCGAACTCGTTTCGACCGCGACGATTCGATATAATTCTCAGGATTTCAATTTGATAAATTTCATTGGGAAATTCTATATGGTAGCATCGAATTTTAYCGTAAACTATGTGGTGGCATACTAAATTTTTCTATTCCACACTATGGCATCGAAGTTTTGCAAATTCTACGCTATGACCTTGTGTTTTATTTTTCTATATGGTGACTAAACCTAAGCTAACCTAAGCTTAACCATTTCACCCACTCACCTAACCAATTCAACCAACCACCCAACCCGCCACCACCCCTCTCTCTTCTCCCTCACCTCCCAATAACCTCCACCACCTCTGCATCTCGATCTCCCCACCACCATCGCACAACAGCCCCAACACCAACACCGTCTCTCTCTCCTCYCTCACCTCCCAACAACAGCAGATCACCTACGACYAAARCCAGCACCGCCTCTCTCTCCTCCCTCACCTCCCAACAACAACCACCCTATCACCCACGACCCAAACCTTTGAGCAAGAAGATAAATTYGAGCCACAACCTAACCGCCTCTTTCTCCTCCCTCACCATGAAACGCGTCGCCACCAAAGCACTATGCACGAGCCATGAACCATCCGCCAGCCATGAATCACTAACCTCCCCCAATTTCCTAATTTGATTGCCCCCAAATCAATTTTTTATTAGGTTTCTTGGAGACAGGGGCGAGGGGGGAGCATTGAAGCGTAGTTGTACTAGGGGGTCTTGCGAGCATTAGGGGTGGGAGAAGCTGCTGGACTCCGTGATGGTGGGGAAAGCTTGTTGGAGGTTGTGGTGATGTGGAAGATGTTTAGGAGATGGGGAGATCAGAAAGGAGGTGGGTTGGGGTGGAATGTGTCTGTTTGGTCAGTGCGGCACTTAGGGGGGTGGGGCGGTGCCCGGGGTTTGGCAAGTTGGTGTGAGGAGGGGTGAGGACTTGGTGTGAAGTAGTGGTGGGATGGGTGTTGGTTGGTTGATGGTGGGGTTGGTGGGTGAAATGGTTAAGTTAGGTTAGCTTAGGTTTGGTCACCAATATAGAAAAATATAACTCAACGCATAGCGTGGAATTTGCAAGAATCTTGATGCCAAAGCGTAGCATTTAAATTTTAGAATGCCACACGTAGATTACGGCAAAATTCGATGCCACCATATAGAATTTCCCATTTTCATTTAATCTATCCTAATTCATTATTTGATCTTGTTGGTTGATCATGTAATCGTGTACGGTTTCGTCCTCCGTCTATCCGTTCGTGTGGTTTCGGTTTCGAGCTAATGCGTTCCCACGCATACACTATGTGTGAATGTTTCTTTCTTTTCATTTTCTTTTGATTTATTATTTATATTTATTATTATTATTATTATAACTAGCATTATTGTTCATTATTATAGTGTAATATTGCCAATGCTAACCTTTTTTTAATCTTTGAATAAAAGTCTATAGTAGGCGATCTTTGCATTACACCTTGGTTACGTTTTTTTTTCTAAGTATATCGAAAACACCGTGTTGCAAGGTTAGTATGAGGCTAATGTCTCATCATCTTAACAGCCTCTTACATGCTTGTTAGAAATTTTACTTTCTATGTAATTGACATGTAATACTGATTACAAACACTATCGAATGAATTAAAATCAACATTAGCACAACTTTTTAATCTTGTTGAATGCTTGCATGCTTGCAAATCACACAACTTTTATGTCTTAAACAAGATCGCCAACTTGCATGTTCACGCCTAATAAGATAATTCGTGGACAAATTGGCTTTAGGCACCCTTTATACGGATCTAAATACACATGTCGCAACAACCAAAATTACTCTTATATGCATCTATTGTTAGCAACCCACAATAGTAATTTGCATGCTTAGGGTTAAAACGAAATTGTTTGTTGTTGTCTTTTTGACAATGGACTCATGACACAGTAGAGGCTGCTAGCTAGACGCGGGGGGGGGGGGGCGGGGGGGGGGGGGTGCTGTGCACTACTTCACCCTACCCCTGTCCCACTAATCCAGACCTTTGTGCACTACCAGACATGGATCCTTGGCTTGCTTTATGCAATTATAGGTAAGGCTTAAACGGGTTCCGCAGCTTCCCAAAAGAGTGCGGTGCGCTTTCACTACTCGTTTTGAGTATAAACACACAACTCTCAGACATACTCACATATGCAAAAACAAGAATTCAATTCTAGCGAAATCCGAGTCATCACACTAATTGACCCCAAGGCAAAGGACCGGACCTAGTCCAGCCCGATGACGCCCTCGGCGCCCATACACATTCTACTTTAGTTATAGCTTATTTATTTATTATTATTAGTATAATAATTATTATTTTATTTTAATTTTAATTTTTTCTTGTTTTCCCTTTGTTGTTTTGATTAAATCCTGAACAAGATAGTAAATAATTATATAAGTATATTACTCAACATGTGTTCTACTATCATCTGGTTATGTGTACACATTCAAGTAAGATAATCAGGGAGCGTCGCTCATAATTTCCCCGACGGATTATTTTCGATTGTTGTTGGATTATACTTTACCAGTGATTCATCAGGTATCGACGTTAATCTCAATTCGTTGTTAAATTTCTTTTATTTGACAATTGCACTATCTTCTATATTCACTTTGTTTTATTATTATTATTATTATTATTTTATTATTTCTAATTATTATTATTATTATTATTATTTATTATTATATATTATTATTATTATATATATATATTATTATTATTATTATTATATTATTATTATTATTTATTTTATATTATTATTATATTTATTATATTTTATTATTATATTATTATTATTATTATTATTATTATTATTATTATTATTTTGAGAGGTATTTTGCTGTTTTATTTGGGTTGAATATGAGTTGGAATTATGTTTTGTTGAGTTGCTTTGTTCTTGAATWWSGCTAAATATGAGTTGAAATTTTTGAATCGATGTTCGATTTTAGCTGAATCTGCAAGTTGTGTTGTGTTGAATTACAATATGTATGTATATTTGCCTAGGTATTGTGTTGGTGAAGTGGAAAAATCACCCCAACAATTGTAATTGTAGGTATGTGCTATTACATTGTGATGTTATAATTGCAATAATTCAACTGGTAGTCTAAATTTGGTGCTAATTTCATATTTTGAGTAGTTTTGAGAGGATTTTGCAAATCACAATTGGGTGTAATTGTAGAACTCAATTATTTGTGAGTTCTCAAAACAATTTTTGTTATCAAATAATGTAGCTAAAGAAATAATGCAATTGCAATGATATTGATTGAMTCTAAATGTTTGCAAGTGAACACTAAGTAGCTGAATATGGCTTTTAGTCTTTGTGTGTCGACTTATGTAGCAAATAGCATTTGCAAACTACATTATTCTAATTTTTTTTAGTCACACTATTCGTATTAGGATTGTAATTCTAAATAATGCAACAAATCAATTGTGTTTATCCTTGACAATGTAAAGCTCTATTAACCTTGATCCTTGGAATCACACGTGTTTTATATCACATGTGTTGAGTTCCTACCACGAGTTTTGAATGATGACAAACCACTTTGAACTACATTATATATGCAAGTATCCGTTTGCATGTGCTGGTAAAAGACACAAGTTCAAAGTGTGTAAAGACGAAGCTTATGAAGCTAAGTCTCGAAGATTGCATGAAGACCAAGCTTTCAAAAGACATAGATTTAGGTCTTAGTTGCAATGTAAGTAGTATTTGGATTGTTTAATGCACTATAAAGGTCAATATTAGAGAGTTGAACTAGTTGGATATAATAAGTTATCTCGGTTGCTTATTATATACAACTTCAAGTAAATTGAGTTGACTGGAACAGTTCCAAACAAGTCCTCTCAAGTTTACTTCTTAACATCCGTATTTTTGGAAAGTTTATTTATGCGAAAAATTGATTTTGAAAATAAATGGATGATAGGGTTATTATGCAAGAAAGTTCCTTAAGTATGGTAAGTATATTGTTGAGCTCATAACTGATTTTATTTGGTTGCAAATAAAATCCGTGGATATATTTTTCGTGAAATATTATCTTATTTCCAAGGAAAATATATCCTCATGATCTCATGCAATATGCATTTTTTTCCATATGTTTCCAACACCATTTGATTCAAAAGATAACTTTGTAGCCAAGACACCTGTAGTGGGAGGAGCAAATGGGCCCCATTTAACTGAAGCATTTGGAGCACTACTATGTGATGAGATTGAAGATGTAGCTTGTGATGGGTGTGATGGGAATGAAGGAGTAGCTTTCGATGGATGTGATGGCATTGAAGTTGCAGCTTTCAATGGATTTGATGGCATTAAAGGTGTAGAGTTTTGGGTACTTGATGGCAATCAAGGTGTAGCTTTCAAAGGATGTGATGGGATTGAAGGTGTAGCCTTTTCTTTAGCTCTGGTTCATGCTCCATTCTTGGTTTTTGAGAAAATGTTCTTTTGCTACGATAGCTCATGTTCGTATCTCAACCTGTTTCAAGAAAAAGATATATGTCATAAGTAATGCAAAGGTATGGAAGAAAGCACTATGCTTCCTTGGTTGCACCTTAATAAGATACAACGTCACTATCAATGCAATTGGCATATATTAACGACACAAGCTACTATGTCAATATGAAATAGCATTGAACAGAGGCACACAAATGCACAAAACATAGTCCACAACGTGAGGGAAAATGCACAAATAGCAGAAGCTAAGCATTAAAAATAATAACAGCTAGAATACGTAAGCCAAAATTAAAAAGAAAAACCAACTAGGATAGAACTTGAATAAAGAAGCAAAAGAAAACAAAAAAACCCAAAATATAGAAATTGACAAAGAAAAAGAAAGTGATTTTTCATTACTTTAGAAGCAATAATCATGATTCTATAACAGTGACAAATACAATAGAACTAAGACTATTAGTGCAAATAACACAACGAATCATTCATATATGGAAGATCTCCCAATAAAATGTCTCACCATCTGAAAAACTAAGGAATTCAATTAAAAACAAGAACTTACAAAGTCCCAAATTACATATACAAGGAGAAAATGATAATCCTATCCAATAAGTCTCTTGGTTAGTTTTAAATGACAGAAAACATCCCCTTTTAACTTCATCCTCAACATAGAAAACTTGTTTTGCTTGAGACAGAAAAACATGGAATCATCGCAAAAATCGACCGGTATGCTCAGTCTTTTGAGAATTGACACAAACACGCATTCGGGAATGTCTTCAATCCCTTTTGCATATAAACCCAGTCACAATGAAATAACACAACCTTAAAAGAGCCAAAATAGCTTAGCTCATAAATGGCTTTAAGTTTTCCAAAGTACTGTACACCATCTGCTTCGACCAAGATTCCAAAGTTTTGTGTTTTTCGGTGACTTTCAAGATCCATGACATCAAACTTATAGCCATTAATAAAAAAACACTTTTCATCCTTTTACCACGATTACAAAGACCACCAACTAAGGCTTTTCTCAACTTTCCTTCCTCTGTGGTATCATCTAAGTTGTGCACCTACGATTATTGTAATTGTAAATAATTAGTTTAAACGTTAAAAATAAATGTTTTTTTTGGTCACAAAAATGAAAAGTAGGTAATTTCATTTAACCTGGCTTTGTAACCAATATGCAAAGTCATTGATTATCCATTCATTTTTGTGTTCTCGTTCACTTGACTTGCTTCGAGTTGATTCTCTTAATGTTTTTGGCATATGAAATGACTTGAGACAATTTTTGGAAGAGCGTGAGTCAATTATCATTTTTTGATAAATTTATATTTAATTAATGAACACTAAATTGTTTTAAAATTAAACACTTACTCAAGAACTGGTTTCATCTCATTTGAATGAAGCAAAACATAGCAATGTGCCTGCCTTAAACTCTTATCATCACTACTACAAAAATAATACTTTTTRGACACATTGAGCTCAACACAAGTAACAAGTGTTGAGAAATTTTGGGTTTTCCATGATTTTTTTTACACAAAACTCAACACATTTTAGTGTTGAGATATTATGGTCACAAAAAGTGTTGAGAACTTGTTTATTTATCACATGCTATGCGCGTGACCTTAATGAATGTAAATGACTCTAAAAAAGTTGGTGTCCGCCTAACCTTTTAATCAAATTAAACCCTTAAAAAATAATTAAACCTTAGAAAACTGCCATTACTTAGTCGCAATTCTCAAAAACCTAAGAAAAATTACAGTTAACTCTCAAAATCCCTATTTTTCTTTCACGTTTTCAATATCCTAATTTTCAAATACTTTCATCTCCCTTGTTCAATTCAATCACGTTCGATCTCAATTGCACAAGCTAGCTTATTCAATCAGCAATTGCAGTTGCTTGTTTGGTTCAATCATCTCGGTTCAATTTAGGGTTCTTGCTTGTTCAATTCGATCACTAAACACTCATTCAACAGCAATTGCACTCGTTTAAACAAAAATCATCAGTAAAAATTGCGAATTTATCAGCAATTCAAGTAAAATTCAGATCRTTTTTGGTATAATCAGCGTTTTAATCATTTGGTGAGTTTATTATATCGAATTTACATCAATAATTATTTTGAGTTTATCGACATTCCATTTTTATCAGGCTGCTACTTCTCTAATGCGTAGTGTATGTTGTTGTTGTTGTTGATGGGCTATGTTGTATGACATCGATCTTATTAACGCTTTGATGAGTTGTGATTTGTGGTTTCTAACAATTGCTTGGTTTTACAATTCTTGATTTGCTATTACTTTGTCAATTCAAAATTGATATATGGTATTGGGTGAATTAGATAGAATTTTCTAGTTTATTTGCTTTGGGAAAACTGGTTAGAATTTTCTTGTTTATTTGTTTTGGGCAAATTGGTTGGAAATTTGTGGTATTAGGTGAATTAAGGAACTAGTTATTGATATGATGTATGCGTGCGTTTCTGTACAATTGTTTTGTGCGAATTTTTTTGTTGTTGTTTTAAGGAACYAGTTATTGATGTGYAATGGGGTTTAAATCACATTGATTTTGCTGCTAATATGCTTAATATTCAGTCTATGCATGTGTGGCTCTATGGTYTTTAAGTTTTTACTAATCATTATTCTCCCCATCTTTCTATATTTCAACTGGTCTGCATACTTGGATTGATTGGTAGTTTGGTACCAAATTACAACCTCTTTTTACTGCTTATTCAACTGTTAATGATCAAGGCTACTTAAGTTTAGAAGTCARCCCCTTGTTTGGGTACGAATTGAGTTATGAGTAAGTACTTTATCTATTAAAGACTTAACTTAGTTGTTAACCTGCAAGTTACATGATTTCTAAGGGTAAAACTTATTTTTTTTATCTTCCTTTTATCCTTAATTTTGAATATACTTTCTATTAAAAAAACTGGGATTGATGGTGACTAGAATGATTTTTAACGAAAAGTATACTGAGATAGTGAAATCCCTTTGATAATGGGTATAAATTTGATCTTGACATGTCCTACACTTGAGCTTTGGAATGTTGGTCTTGTTCTTATTTTTGTTGCTCAGGTGCTATTCTAGTTCAGGTTTGCTACTGTGCTCCTACTTCGCTGTGCTACTACCTCATTACTGCCATTGATGTTGTTGCGACAAGGATTTGAGTAGGTTAAATGCAAGACTCAACTTTACCAGGTTGATGCAAGAATTAGTATGGTATGCTATCTAAGAAAACCTTCCAATTATATGATTTTGTTGTAACGAGTAAGAAATCCTCACAAAGTGAGAGATAAGATTAGTAAATTAACTATGTGGTGTTTGATATTGTAATTGATACAATTCTTATATTTAWACAAAGTATCATTGTTTCCGATCCAGAATTGTATATTTGGTAAATTTTCAATTATTAATTTTTTTGACTTTGTCAAGTAGTATTTGTAACCATCATTTTTAGAAAATAGTTACCAATAGTCTAGTTATATGTAACCAACATTATAAAAAGTGGGATAAAAATCAGTACTATTGTAACCATCATTTATACATGTTSGTAATAAATAAGGTGTTATTTGTAGCCAACATTATGGTGGTTACAAATAAAATGATTTTAGGTAACTGCCGCAGAGGTAACCATCAATGTTGGTTACTTAAAGCCCAAAAACGATGGTTACCTATGGCTATTTTTCAACTAGTGCATCATGGTATTTCTAGCTTTGCTGCTAGTGTTACTTATGTTTCTGTCAAAGCTGAGGAATTCCTTCAGAGACTTCGAGGGCTGCCTTTGGGCAATTTTTTTACCTAATAGTTTAGATAGGTTTTTATTTTATTGGAGTTATCATTGGTGGATCCTTATGAAAAGCATCAAGGATATGCAAAGTCATCCAAAGAGTATTGCTAATACACTTGCAAGGGAATCTTCTTGTTGACCTTTGTTACTTCTAGGTAGACATACATCATTATTAATACTTATTTTACCACCTTAATTTGTTTAGGTTTTGTTGGCCTTACTACTGCAGAAGTTAAAAACGAGCTTTCATTAGATTATTTTGAAATCTATTGTTACTAAACTCATATAAATTTAAGTAATAGAGTTGTTGATTGCGTGACTGCGTCTATACTCTACTCGCGGGCATGCTGTGCTTTAGTTTGCTGTAGTTTCTTTTTTCTTGTTTCTTTTTTCTCATACTCACGATGTTTAAGGATTGAACTAGTAGTCTACTATCACATCAAACATTAGAACTGACATTAGACAAGTTGAGGTTATATGTGATTTTCAGTGAAACTAGTAGTCTTAACCTGCTTTGTTTGTTAAGTYCATTATTAATAAGCATGTGAATAGTAKTTATTAGTCTTCATGCAACTATTGAAACATTAGGAAGATGTTTTATTTGGCATTGTAGTTTTAGTATTATATGAAGTGATTATGACACTATAACATTATACAATGTCAAATATGATTTATAGTCTCAAATTGTTATATTTTAACCTTGCTTATATATATATATATTTTATAACAAGGTACACAATGATGCCGCTTGTGATGATGGGAAAATGTTGTAAGTGGAGATGCCTAACAAAACTTGTCTAAATGAGCTTGGAGTACGGAAATCAAGCAATCTTAGTTTCAAGGGGCTTTAAACTACTAGAACCTAGTTTTTTGGTTTTTTGTTTTCATAGTTGGATTTTTTTTTGAAAACTTACCTTGTGGAACAATTTTTTCCTAGTTGTTGATTAATATCATACAACACTCATTAGATATATATGTTGACGTATTGATGAATATATTTTATTTATAATAATATAATTTAGTATATATAATTACATTGTTTATTATCTTGTTTTAATTATCATTTCCCCATGTTGGTTATTATAGTTATTGTATGTAGTAAGCTATGAAAAAAATTGACAATGAAAAGGTGATAATGAGCTAAACATAGAAAGTTGTCATTATCAACACATAACAAAAAAAGTGTTGAGAGTTTCATCACTTTTTGGATTCTAACAAGGTGTTGAAAGTCTAAACACTTTTTTGTGTCCTAAAATGAGTTGAAAATCTTAACACTTTTTTGTGTCAAAGACTGTGTTGAAAGTCTCAACAATTTTTGGTGTCAAAAAATGTGTTAAAAGTGTCAAACTAAAAAGTGTTGAAAGTCTAAACACTTTTTTGTGTCGAAAAATGTGTTGAAAATCTAAACACTTTTTTGTGTCCAAAGTCTCAACACTTTATGGAAAAGTGTTGAGTTTTTCAACAAAAACTAGTGCCTCATACTGTGTCGAAATTAGTCACACCCAAATTTTAGACACTATTGCTATGTGTTGAGTATTAATTTCTCAACACTTTTATGTGTTGAGAAATGGCCTTAAAAGTGTTGAAAAATGACATCGAGACGGACATTTTCCATCTTCCCAACTACACGAACACCTGAACTATAGAGATACGTGTTCATGTCTTCTACATGAGCATCTTCATTTCTCTTGGGTCGATTGAAAATGGTTTCTACACCTTCTAKATATCTCGAACAAAAAGTTATTGTCTCCCACAAAAGGTATCCTTCTGCTATAGATCCTTCAGGTTGTGCTTTATTGCTCACATGTGATTTTAAAAATGCCAAGTACCTTAAAATATATTAATAAAAATTCAATGATAAACAAATGTAAACTTTGGGAAAAAAAATCTTTGGAAACGTATATTAAATAAGGGAACATTAAAAGTAATCACCTTTCAACGGGATACATCCATCTATAATGAATAGGCCCACCGAGCCTAACCTCTTCCACCAAATGAATTAATAGATGGACCATAATTGTAAAAAAGGTTGATACGAACTCCTTCTCCATCTTACAAAGAGTTAACGCAATCTTGTCCTGAATGGAACCTAGCTCAGAAGCATCAAAAGTTGGAGCACATATCTTCTTAAAGAAATCAGATAGCTCCTCCAACAAGTCGATAATTTTGGAGGCATTYGATGCTCTACAAGCAACAGGAAGGATATCTTGCATAAGCATATGRTGGTCATGACTTTTCATATTTATAAGCCTTCGTTGCTTCGCATTGACACACCTTTGGGGATTAGATCCATACCCATCTGGGACTTTAATCTTTTGTAAGACTCTTAGAAACCTCTCTTTCTCTTGGGCAGACATAGTGAATGACGCGGGAGGCATGAAAGACTCTTGAGATGGATGAGGTTGAAGCCAATGTTCTGGTTTTATGTTCGCCTTTTTAAGCGCCTCTCTAAGTTCTTTACCATCTCTACTTTTCTCTGTGTCTAGAAGAGTTCCTAATAAAATGTCTGACACATTTTTCTCAATGTGCATCAAATCCAAGTTGTGGCGTAAAAGATTATGCTCCCAATATTCTAATTCAAAAAATTTACTTTTCTTACTCAAAGGAACCATATCATCATCATCATCATCGTCGTCGTCATCATCGTCATCATCAACAGCATCACCATCATCAACAACATCACCATCATCATCATAATCAACTTGGGTACTCGATTTGCGAACATGTGCTCTTCTTCTGTTCTTACTTGCCTTTCCACAAACACTTTTCGTCTTCTCTTGCTGCCTCAAAACTTCGGTCCCGCTTGCATGAATCGGGGCAGTCCTATATTCGTTGGTCCCATCGAATAAGCTAGCTTGAGGTCGATAAGGATGATCACTTGGCAACCATTTTTGAAAGTCGGGGTAACAAATCTTACCGGCAAATGTATATGAATGCGTAGAGTTAGTGCATGAGGGGCAAGCTTTGTAACCTTTTGTACTCCAACATGACATCATAGCATAAGAGAGGAAATCATTAATGGTGGAGTGTAAGGCAACATGCATCTTAAAAATTTTACCACTATAAGAATCAAATGCCTCAACACCACCCCATAACACCTTCAACTCATGGATCAATGGTTCTAAGTACACAGCAATATTAATCCCTGGACTTGACTTGCCTGGAAGTATTACTAAAAGAATGAATGATGACGGTTTCATACAAAGCCATGGAGGGAAGTTGTAAGGAATTAATACAATAGGCCATGTACTGCGACTAGTACTCATCAGACGATATGGGTTGAACCCATCACTTGCTAGACCCAATCTTATGCTACGAGCGTCCACGGTGAAATCAGGATATTTTTTTTTATCAAACTCCTTCCAAGCCTCCCCATTAGCCAGATGCCTTAAAATGGTGTCAGTTTTATTCACACGTTCTGGATCCTCCTTATGCCGTCTCATGTCTTGTGTAGTCTTTGAAGACATGTATAGCCTCTTAAGCCGTGGGATAAGAGGAAAATATCGCATAACCTTTGCTGGCTGACTAAACTTGCATATTTCTTCACCATTATTCTCTTTCACTCTCTTCCATCTTRATGTATGACAAATACGACATTCATTTTCAWTGGCTAATTCACCCTAATATGACATACAATCATTAGGACAAGCGTGAATCTTTTCATAGCCCAATCCCAAATCTTTAATTAACTTCATGCACTCATAGTAAGATTATGGAAACTCCTTAATTTGAGAAAAGGCATCTAATTGAAGTTCTAGGAGTTTTGTGAATGATTCTATAGACCAATGGAA
>SNQN01001802.1:0-29868 GCA_008642245.1 Bassia scoparia | reverse complement strand
ATAAGTTTGTCTCCGAAGAGACTTGATTGACAAGGGAAAGGGGGATATTAGGCTCCTTGACAGACTCAAGAGGATACTCCCTAGGACTAGCTATCCTAGATTCTACGACCYTAGACTCAAACTCAGTCTCAGATTCAAAATCCTCGAGCATTGGTCCTTCGCCCATGGTGCACTTCATGACCTTGCTTCCTGGAGTAGTTATCTTCACGGTTTGCGGTTCCCGAGTTGCTTGTTTTTGGAAAGCATAGTGCATGCTRGAAGTGAGTGTGGTGGTATTGAATGAATTCTTTTTCCTTCTTATTCTTCCGAGAGGATGACGAGGTGACCCCCTTGATCAGGCTATGTATTATGCCTTTAAGATTGTAACATTCTTCAGTTTAGTGACCACAACTCATGTGATATTTGCAATACTTGTTGGTGTTCCACCACTTAGCCCTGCTAGCCACAGGTGGGTTAAAAGATGGTCCAAGGTGCTCAAGAAGCCCATTTGCAGTCAAGTGGTCAAATATTTGAGTGTAGGTGACACCTTCCAATCTTTTTTCGTCGTCCCTTGAGTGTCAGAGGCCACACTTGCAAGGTCTCCGAAATGGTCCATCTCTAATCGCATGATTCTAGCATCAATTGATTTTAATTTGGCCATGATATRGTCAATGCGAGGGTCTTTTGTGGTCATTARTGCAATGACGTTGGTCGTCGGAATGCTGCTTGAGAACCGTGGAACGAACCCTGTGTCTACGAGCTCAAACCGTTGGTGTCTACCCTGTTTGCACATGGACTAAAAGTTAAGTTCCATGTCGAATCAACCTGTGATGCAATGTATTTCTTAGGGGTGATCATTCCCTTGCCTATTGGCTGACTCAAAAAATGTAAAAGTGCATGAACGTCGGAAATTATCCTTTCGCCTTTTATTTTCATTTTTCACTTTGTTTTGTCATTATTTTTTTTTGAAAAGGCGACGTTCAAAGGTCCGATAGTCATTTACAATTATATGACTTAACAAAGATGCAATGCCTAATAATTCTAGTTTACAACCGCTTCGACATTACGACGCGTAAAGAATGATCACCTTGCTATATGAGGACTGTTACATGACTCAATGACTTGTTTGTTATGTATGCAAAGCTAGGGTCCTTAGTCTGAAAGGACATAGCACTTTGTCACGCTAGCATGAACCCTATATGCAAAAGAAAAACAAAAGTCCAGCCACCTAAAGTCAGTTGCTACATTATCGAATAGGTAAGACCTGGTGTCCAAGAGGGTCCCATGACTAGGCTCAGAACGATCCTTAACACATCCAGCCCGATGTGATGATCAAAGGAGGACTAAACCATTATCGTTTTGTAGTGCATGCAGCCGCGCGTCATGGTGGGGACGTCAGTGAATTCGCCAACAAACTGTAYGGGCGCCCGGGCGTCACCKGGCCGGATTGGGTCCGGTCCCTCTGCTCCAGKKGGTMCAATTTAAGGGCGGCTSGATTTGTTTGCTAAAATTGAATTCTTGCTTTTGCATATTGTGAGTATGCCTGGAGTTGTGTGTTAATACTCGAAATGAGTAAAGGAAGTCGTCACCACACTTCTTTTGGGAAGCTGCGAAACCCATTTTAAGCTTTGCTGTAGACACCTAAAAATGTCTCCCCAAATAAGGGTCCGATGATTTTTACTACATCGATCGTCAATTGGTCCGGATTTCTTAAAAGNGTCATGAAGAAGAGAAGTGGCAGCTCGTTGATATATGGCGCCTGAATTTTTGAGACCAAATGACATCACAACGTAGCAATATAGCCCCCACAAAGTGGTGAAGGTTGTCTTTTCCATGTCTTCTTCGGCCATTTTTACTTGATTATACCCTGCATACCCATCTATGAATGAGATCAAGACATGATCTGCAATGTTGTCTACGAGAACGTGTATATGTGGTAGAGGGAAGTCGTCTTTCGGACTTGCCTTGTTTAAGTCACGAGAGTCTACACACATTCGAACCCGTCSATCTTTGTTAGGTACTGGAACTACGTTTGCTATCTATTTAGGGTAATTAACGACCTTTATGAAGCCTGCATTGTGTTGCTTAAKGACTTCCTGCTGAATGTTAAGGGCAACATCTGGTTTCATGCGACGGAGCTTTTGCTTAACTGGCTTAGCCCCCTCTTTGAGCGAAATTCTGTGTTGTGCGATGTCTAGATCAATTCCTGGCATGTCTTCATAGGACTGAGCAAAAACATCCCRGAATTCTTTTAGTGTTGCAACCAGTTCATCCCTTTCTTACGGACACAATCTCAAGCCAATCTATATCTCCCGCGATGTGTCGTTGTAGGAGATGTCTACCTTTTCTGTTTGCTCAATGACGAAAGTTTTCTTTTCGTGCTCTTCCATCTCCTTTATTAACTCATTGTTGTTTTTTTTGTTTTTGAGTTGTGAATTAAAGCAATCATAAGAAGGAAAAGAGGAGTAAGGAGAAAGGAGCATGTTATTAAACTTTAAAGAGAGTACARATAAGTTTGTCTCCGAAGAGACTTGATTGACAAGGGAAAGGGGGATATTAGGCTCCTTGACAGACTCAAGAGGATACTCCCTAGGACTAGCTATCCTAGATTCTACGACCYTAGACTCAAACTCAGTCTCAGATTCAAAATCCTCGAGCATTGGTCCTTCGCCCATGGTGCACTTCATGACCTTGCTTCCTGGAGTAGTTATCTTCACGGTTTGCGGTTCCCGAGTTGCTTGTTTTTGGAAAGCATAGTGCATGCTRGAAGTGAGTGTGGTGGTATTGAATGAATTCTTTTTCCTTCTTATTCTTCCGAGAGGATGACGAGGTGACCCCCTTGATCAGGCTATGTATTATGCCTTTAAGATTGTAACATTCTTCAGTTTAGTGACCACAACTCATGTGATATTTGCAATACTTGTTGGTGTTCCACCACTTAGCCCTGCTAGCCACAGGTGGGTTAAAAGATGGTCCAAGGTGCTCAAGAAGCCCATTTGCAGTCAAGTGGTCAAATATTTGAGTGTAGGTGACACCTTCCAATCTTTTTTCGTCGTCCCTTGAGTGTCAGAGGCCACACTTGCAAGGTCTCCGAAATGGTCCATCTCTAATCGCATGATTCTAGCATCAATTGATTTTAATTTGGCCATGATATRGTCAATGCGAGGGTCTTTTGTGGTCATTARTGCAATGACGTTGGTCGTCGGAATGCTGCTTGAGAACCGTGGAACGAACCCTGTGTCTACGAGCTCAAACCGTTGGTGTCTACCCTGTTTGCACATGGACTAAAAGTTAAGTTCCATGTCGAATCAACCTGTGATGCAATGTATTTCTTAGGGGTGATCATTCCCTTGCCTATTGGCTGACTCAAAAAATGTAAAAGTGCATGAACGTCGGAAATTATCCTTTCGCCTTTTATTTTCATTTTTCACTTTGTTTTGTCATTATTTTTTTGAAAGCGACGTTAAAGTCGATAGCCATTTACATTATATTGATTAAAAAGATGCAATGCTAACTATTATTTCTTACAAACGTTCGACATTAATGCGAAAGAATATCACTTGCCTATATGAGGAGTTTCTTGCTCAAGTGATTGTTTGTTAGTATGGCAACTAGGTCTTATTGAAAGGACATACTTTGTCAGCTCATGAACCTATATGCAAAAAACAAAGGTCAGCAACTAAGTCAGTTGCTACATATTTTCGAATAGGTTAGACTGGTGTCCAGAGGTCCGACTAGGTCTCAGAAGAGTCTTACACATTCCAGCGATGTGATGATAAAGAGACAAACATAGTCGTTTGTAGTGCTGCAGCCGCGCGTGCATGGTGGGTGACGTAGTGAATTTCGCCAACAAACTGTAGTGGCGCCGGGCGGTACCGGGTGGATTGGGTGTTCCCTCTGCCCAGTTGGTACAAATTTTTAGGGGCTGATTTGTGCTAATTGAATCTTGCTTTTGCATATTGTGATATTGCATGGATTGGTGTGTTATCTCGAAATGAGTAAAGGAGTGTCACACACTCTTTGAGCTGCGAAACATTTACTTTGCTGTAGACACTAAAAAATGTCCCCAATAAGCTGCGATGATTTTACTATATCATCGTTCAATTGGTTCGAATTTCGTTAAAAGCCTGAGATTGTTAAATAACTAACTATATAAACGCATTCTTCCTATAACATTATGATACTTAGCAAGCCAAATAATTAATAATAAAATAATAAAATTAATAATAATAATAATAATAATGAAATAAAATAAAATAATAATAATAAAAAATAATAACATAATAATAATAATAAAATAATGAATATAATAATAATAATAATGATAATAATATAATAATAATAATAATAATAATAATAATATATAACTAATATATAATATAATAATAATATTAATAAAAGTGAATAATGACTAAAAACCTAACCAACCACATTCCTTTCCACGTAAAATACCCTAACCTCATTTCCCATAATCCATGAAAACCCACCAAGCCCGTCCATATCATACGACAAACCAAACTACGCACACTTCTAGACCCTTCCACCCTACTTCTTAATACCTAAACTCCTATTTAAACCCCCTAAATCAGCTTTCTCATAAAAAAAAACCAAAAAGAAACCCGAAAGAACACACACACACAGCAATCATCCCAAAAAACCCCTAAACAGCCCTTTAAACAACCCGAAACAAGCCATCGAAGGCCTTTGACGATTTCGTTTCGATCCGACGATTCGATACAATTTCTGAGGACTCACTTCATAACCATATATTTATTATTTCATGATTCATTCAAGTAAATCTGTTCTTGATTGTATTCTGTTTATGTTTTGATTGTTGTATCTCATTTCGTTTTTCGGTTTGTTCATAGTCTACAGATTCGGCGATTTTTTTTGGATTGCTCGGAATGAATATAGAGTATGAGAATATCGTTTTAAAGGCCTTCATGTCTTTTTTCTAGGAAAATATTAAAAATTATATAAAAATGTTAAACAGGCGTTTTATGGTCTCGAACATGCCTGGTCATCTCCGCTGCACTGATTGGTCCTGATTCAATTTTAATGTCAACTTTGCCGAATTTTACAGGAAATTGGAATTGACTTAGGAGTCGTGTGAATACCGTTTTGAAGCTTATGTATAGTTTATATAAGAATATAAGAAAAATTAAAAATTAATCTTCAGGTTATTTCTGGTCAAAGCATTGATCAGGGCTGGTTTCTTTTGTTTTATTTTTGTTAGTTCTTGTTTATGTATTTGATTTTATTGACATGATTTCATTTTATTCATATTTGATCTTATTATATTAGGGGTATTTATTTTATTTCTTCTCACATTATTATCAATACTACTTTTTACTTTGTTTCTTTGAATAAATTGTTAATGGGAGAACGATTTTGATTCTAACTTTTTTTTCTATTGTCTTTTTAGCGAGCGATCTAAGGTAAATTTTTTGATATTCTATTCTCTTTCTTGTTATAATATTCTAATCACCTTTTATAATTCTTTAACTAGACCGGAAAAACAACACATTTAAAGTCAGATAATTATGGACCAACCGGTCTTCTAGGCTCCTTGTTATAATTGGTAACAACAAGTGATCGCCTTATCCATTGTAGAATCATTGTTTGTGTGTATTAGTAACCCACTTATAACCTTAGGGTTAGTGCGCTAAAAGGTGAAATTGCTAAGTTTCGTGCATCCAATAATCGTGTTTAAATGGAATTACAATGAGACCGAGTGAGGCCGCTACATGCGGGCGGATTGGGTTAAAGAATTCAATCCGTACCATATCCCCGAACCACGAGCTGGTTACAATCGGACCGTGGGGCCATTGTTTTGGCAGCCAATGTTCAGGCGTGATTAACCTTTATAGGCACGGTGGCGATCCCCTTACTCGACAACACTCCCCAACCGCACTCACGTGCGGGTTCTGTGGCTCAAGCCCACAAACAAAACACACATCGATGTCAAGCCCGCGGGTAACCCAGGTCTACAATTTGGCGACTCATGGGACATCACCGTTAGGTGAAGTGCACAGACTTGGAAGTCTCGTAATTCCATCATCACGATTATTGGATTTTGCATTTGCATGTGACCCTCCGCATAGGTCACGCCTTAGGCTCCTTGGTCTCAATATGGGATGTTCTATGCTCGAGACCACCTTAAGGGGGATACTACCTTGATTGCATGTGGTTAATGGATCACATGGCTAACGCAAGTCCTATCCCACCCATGCCGTGTGTTGCACGTTACGGGATGCGTGTACATAAGGGTAACTCGGCCATACATCACTTACCGTGAAAGTGGTGAAATTGGACCAGCTCTACTCTTAGGCGTGACACCGTCTTTGATACCAAGTTGACTGTATCATTGTCATGTAGTAATGTGCATTGTATGGTCCCTAACCATTGTATAGTTCTTAACCTTAAACATGTTTATATCCATTTGTAGTCCATGGTCATCTTTTAGTTCACTTCATGCATTTCAATCCCATAGTGACTTTAGTGACCTCTACCTTAGTCTGTGACATAGTTCACTAGGACTTTGTCCTTAAACTTCGACCTTAGTCCACATAGTTTTTGAACCTAGGTCTTGACCCTTGACCATTAGAGTAGGCATAGACTTTGACCTTAGGTCTTGACCTTGCCACTAGGTAGGCATAGACTCGACCATTTGTTGACCTTAGATGTTGACCTTAGACTCACATTAGGACCGACCTTACCGGCCAACATAGGCTCGACCTTTAGGTTACCGCAGCACCCATTGTCTTCTCTCTGCTCTTCCCTTGTTCCTTTGTGCCCATCTTAAGTATAAATCCTAAACTCCAAATGATTTTAATCAATTTTAATTTGATGATTGCATAAATATTATGTTTTAATTTGAATTATGAATTTATTATGAGTTGTAATCAATTGTTATGAATTTGCAGATTTAGGGTAAGATTTAATTTTAATTTATTTTAATTTTATTTCGAATTTAGGGGTTAGGTTATTCTTGATTTTATTTGGGGGTTAGTGTTCATGTACATTGCATTTTAATCTTACTTGCATTTGTCTTCCTTGTTCTCCATAAAAGGATGATGCTAGCTTGCGAAGTAATGTTTCCTCTCTRGAAGAGGAGCTGCGGAAATCACGTGAAGAGGCTGCTAATTATTAGAACTAGTGCCTTCAATTAGGAAAGGTAAATTGCAGAGCTTCTGGGTTTCTAGTTAAAATTGTTGCTTCATTATACGAGACATTGATGCAAATTTGATGATGTAACAGGAGCTCAAGGAACATAAAGAATGCGTAGAACTAATGAAGCCAAAGGTTTGTTCTTTGTATATTTTTCTGAACCGCTGGAGCTTGATATAAGCGGAGACTTGTTTGTCTTATGTCGTTGATATATTTGTCTTATATGATGCAGAGAACAAAAATAATATCTGATCTGCTGATATCTGTTTCCAAAGCTGAGAGACAAGAAGCAAGGATGAAGGTGCGCCAGGATTCTTTGAGACTTGGCAATGTGGGAGTTATGAGGTATGGCCGTATGGTGTTCCTTGTTTTGGATTTTCTTAAGCCACTCGCTCGCTCTCTTTGCTTAAATGTGTGAAGAATAATAGTGATCAATATTGCCATATTGGTACAATGATATGTTACAGGTAATTGAAGTGATGCTTATTGCTGATTAAGATATTCTTGTAATCTTGTCTGCTCAAGATTTTAGCATTAGATGTAGTTTTGGTGGATTAAAAGCRCTGTGGCATGTTGAGATGGCTATTTTTTAGTTTTATTTTTATTTCATAGCCTGGTAGGGGACGATGTTATTTGAAAAGCTACCACAAAATAAAATAGTAAAACCCAGTTTGTACTCTAAAGGTTTTAGTGCATGGAAGTCTGATGATCAGCCTCCCCGCAAAACTGGAAAGTTCATGAACTTAAATGGAAAGTTGGCTGATTGTTTCTTCAACTGACTCTCGTCCCCTACCTGGGAAGAAGCTAGTTGGCTTTACTACTGACAAACGGTATTCATGTATTAGTATCAAAATTCTGGTTTCTTTGTTGTGTGAATTAAACCTCTCTGTCTGTTGGAACATTGGATAAGTTTTTTCTGTATGCAAGTATGCAACCCCGAGTTAATGAAAAGGTAGACTATTTAATCTTAGTGCTGGAAATTATGTTGATTGACAACTGAAGTCGTGCTTAAACATGGTTGATACGCCACTCTGTCCCTTGAAGGTTGTGACCAACTTACAGGAAGCAGTTTGGGATGCTGATATTGTYGTGAATGGATTGCCTTCGACTGAAACTCGTGAGGTGTTTGAAGAGATCAACAAGTATTGGAAGGAGAGGCTTACTGTTCCCATAATCATCTCTTTGTCTAAGGGAATTGAGKCTGCTTTGCATCCTGTTCCCCATATAATCACTCCAACACAGATGATTCACCGCGCAAGTGAGAAAATCTCTTTCTCCCTCTTTTATTGTAGTAATATTATGATCAATCATTTGTTTCTTATTGATCTTACTTTGTTTATCAAACACTCTGCAACAAAGGGTCACAAGAATGCTTGATAGCTTGAATATGATCTTCATAAAAAGGGTCTTATTTCATTCGCTGATGGCATAGGAAAAACAAGCTAAAAAAATAAATCTGGCTGAGTAATGTTTTAAGCGACATTACTGGTTGGCGCACAATCGTTCTAACCATCGTTTTACAGGCTTTGATTACATATAATTAGTGATTTGTTGAGCACTTTGTGTCTCATCTTGTTTAACCAACTCTTGTAAATCATCATTATTTTGCCTGAGAAATCAAGGATGATATCCATACACTTTATATAGGAATCTTACGCATTCTCATTCATGACTGGCAGCTGGAGTACCGATGGAAATCTTATCGGAGCTGGTCAGTTTAACAATTTTCTGAGTTATTGAGATTTGGAGATAACTTGCAGTTGTACATCATTCTAATGAAAGTTGAATGCTAGATTTGTTAATTGGAGCCATTAAAAAAATATAGGAAAGCTGATGTAATGAAAAAATTGCTGTAGTAATAACCTGCAACAGAGGAATCTTACAATGAAATCATATTGAGTAAGTGAATATTAATCTTTTCATTATGGAGCATTATATGGTCAGACTTTGTATGCGTACAAGAAAATTGTTCACTTAATTTAATGTATGAAAAGGTAGACTATTAACTTTTGATATAAAATGGTACTAGACTTCAAGTTTGGTTTCTTGTATAATGATTGAAATTGAAACAGTTGCCTGCTGTTTGAAACATAAGCCTGATTGTGACTTGTGAGGCACGAGATGGAATTAGACATGAAGTGGTGGTATGTTGTAAAACTGGCTGGATAACTGATCGCTGATGCTTGCTCCAGGAGTATTGCTCAAAACATAGACTTGAAGCTTAGATTAGCTAGTAGCATGCCTGAATTTCTTTGAAGTGTTATCGGTTCCATATATCATCATAAATTATAATCGTATTTTTTAAGAGATAAAGCTGATATGTACACCAGCTCATTAAAAAATAAGAAAAAAAGATAAAGACAACTTACTAATGTAGATCTATCTTTTTGTGTGCATGCCAAGCTTATATTTTGAATCCGCACTTATTTTTAAAGAATTAATCTGCTATAGTTTTTCCATCTAATTTACAGTGTATTGTGTTGCTCATGCTTTTCACTCAAATAGTATTCCAGGATGAAATGGCATTTTAGTTTTATTTTTTATCTTTATCCCAGCTTTATTGCATATCCTTTGCAACATTGTTCCACATTTGAACTTGTCACTAAAATTTGATGAAGTGGCTGATATTAATAATTTTAATATAAAGTGTAGATTAATTTTGTCCAATTGGTAATTAGTAACATTGTTTCTGACTTTCTGCAGTAAGAGTGATGGAGTGATGCTGATTCTGAGTGTCCAAGAAGAAGACTTTATTATTCAGGATGATCTTATAAATCCCGTCTAGCTAGTATCAAGCGGGTATCTTTTTCTTGTCACTTATGTCTTTGGACGGTGATCCAGGATTTTACTTTTCTCTATCTAGCTAGTATCCCGCTGTTAGTTCTTTATACTCTTCTACAGAAGAAGAAGAATGATCTTGAAGGAGAGGGAGCGTTATGATTAGGAAAGGGTAGCCTCTCTACGTGGATGAAGCCATACGAGATGAGGATGGTTCCCGTTTCAATAGTTTTCAATCCTGAACGTCGTTATGCCCTTTTAAATCTTTTAGAAAGGGGGATTTAGCGAAGTTTACAGGTTTGCATATTGTTTTTAATTGAACTGATTACTTGCATAGCATCGATCATCTCCATGATAGTGCTGAGATAAAAATATGAACTTTTTTTCTTTGCTTTATGGGCAATGTGAGCATATAACTTTTTGTGATGATTTGAATTTCGAAATAATTTCCGTCAGCAAGATTCTTATGCCTTCGTTAACATTAGCAGTATTGCAGAAAAAGGCAAGAAAATCTTTGCAATATCTAGGGCCTGTTTAAGAAAGGAGAACACAATAGTTATTCATTACGATTTGAAGCCTTGGAATGTTCTTTTGATGACTGGAGTTGCAAAATTAACAGACTTGTTATGGGAGCCTTTTGTAGTTTTGCCATGCCTGATCTATTATTGCCCAAAATAAATCGGTAAATATGTAGATCAATCCACATGACAGTACTCGTGAGAGTTTATCATTGTGTTATTATGGACTTGTTTATGTTTATTATTTAAAATTTATTTTTATTTTATTTTGTTTCAGTTATATTAATTTTTTATATATTACATTTACGCAAAAAAAAGGTTTATATCCACGAATTAAAAAAAGCCAAAAAGCCATTAGCGACCGCAAATCGGTCGCTAACTTCATTTCATGCATTTTTAGAGGGGAATGCATTTACGAACGATTTTCGGTCGTTAATTCACTTTTTTGGAGGGAAAAAGACATTAAGATCGAAAATCGGTCGCTAATTAGAGATCTCTTGTCGTCGCTAATTAGAGGCCGAAGTCCGTCGTAATTAGAGACCGATCTGTGTCGGTCGCTAATGGCTTTTCCCTCCAAAAATTGGAGGTTCCTGAGTCTTTAAGTTCGTCGCTATTTTTTTTTTTGCGGCTGAAAATAGCGACCGAATATCGTCGCTAAATGGTGTTAGCGACCGAAAATCGATCTCTAATGAGGTCGCGCCGATCATGTTTTTCTTGTTGTTAGATCAAGAGTGACCCGAGCACTTCCATGGACAGCTTGTGAAAAGGCGATCCAAAAGCCATGACCCCACTTTTACCAGCCAACCTCTCTTGACCCAACCTCTTCAACCAAACTGCCAAAGGATTCTCAGCCGAGACATACCAGTTCACAGCCAACTGATGACCCTCCGATCATATCAAGGGATTAGACCACCATGGCGCTTAAAGGATTGACTTCGCCTTTTTTCCAATGGTCTTTTCCCTTTTTTTGGAACTAATATGTCAAAAGTGGTTTTTTCACTTCCTAGAAGAAATAGCTACTGGGAAGAATCATCCACGTATGCAAGAAAGGGTAACATTCAGACCCAAACATCTTCCGAGAGCTTGAATCTTAAGCAGGGAGAGAACGAGGGTTCACTACTTCTGACTAGATGGAGGGAGTTGCTTGCACCCGTAGTCTCCGCTCTACTGAAAGAAGAGCATGGTCAGACCTTCATTTCTGGCCTCTAGCCAAATCAAAAGATCATCTCAAGTATCGAGGCCTTACACATTCGCAAAGGTCTACGACATTGAGTGGACATAGAGGATGATTCTTCGTTTGCATCAGTCAGTTAGGGTCGAGTCGGAGATCCTTTCCCTAGACTATGTATCATTTCTTTTCTTCTATTCTGGGTCTATGTCATTAGGTTTGATTCTGTATTAGCCTCTATGTAATAAATTCTTGGTATTATAAAACTTTAATTTTCATTATTCTCTAGCTCCATTATATTTGTGCTTCTAATTTTAATGGAATCAACAAACTGATGACCTCACACTTAAAATGGACATTGCCAAGAGAGGCTTCTTTCATAGCTCCACAAAATAACCTCTTCCCTTCATTCCTTCATCACACAACCAAATCCTTGCAACCTTTGAGCATAACACTATCATTCAGGCTATATTTCTTCATCAACACTCTGCTTAACCCTTTGGATCAATCGGTGCGTAGGAAAAACATGTGCAAAAGAAAAGAGAAGAATTAAATGGCAAAAGGAAAAAAGCAAAAAATCAAATCTCAATGCAGTTTACAAAAGTCATCACTAATGCCAATTAATGTCAAAATCCATGCAATCCAAAAGCTCAAAGCCCAGATCAATAAAAGCAAGAGTCTAAAGGCACACTGCGCACGTGGGTTCACTTCATGATCATCGAGCCTTTCGACTCGAACACAGCCTCACATGTACAACCACAAAGCCTCTCACACGGCATTGTCTAAAATCATCACAAGAACTATGACGGTCTGATTCCAAAGGATACGTAGGAACTTTCTCAAGGTTCCGACCCAATAACTCAATAACGTTCAGAGGTCCACTTCCTAGTTTTTGATTCTCTTAAGCTAGAGACAAATTCCTAGTGTACACCCGACTAGACTCGAGCTTGAGCCTAATCATCTAGCCAGCCACATCAATCCGCATTTACTTACCCTTAGTCACAAAATTTAACTTGTGTTTCTGAACCTTTAGCCTATTCTTTCATCACTTAAGGGTTCTCACTCTCTTAGGCTATCACCTCATTGTAGCAATCATCATGCATCCTCCTCAAAGCATCGCATTGTAGCATTTCTCCATGTTCTCTCCTCATCGGCATTCAACTCAAGTCACCGTTTGGGCAAATCAAAATCACATTCCAATACCTTATCCCTTCCATTACACCCAAAAAAGCTAAGCCGAGACCATGACTTCACAAAATTCACTAGCCTTACTTACTCATCAACCATTGCCCCACCTCGGATCAAGTTGGGGCTCACCACTAAACCAACCATCAACACCACAAATTAACCATTCCATACACCAAACCCCATGGGTTGGGCTCATTGCAATCACAAGCATCGCCTTTGCTCAAAAGGGGCTTGAGACGGCTCCATCCACATCAACATCTTACCATTTAGTCAATTTCCTTGGTCATTTCATGCATTAGATTAAGGACAAACATGCATTACACATGTAGTCATTGTAAGCACTTCATACACTATCATGCACTTGAGCATACAACATATCATGCATATGCATCTTGCACAACACAATACATGCCATTGCCCACCTCTACACGAGGTAGGCCATTACATGATTGCCTACACACGCCTATACCGCATTCATCGCTATACGATGTTCTATACGCAACATCTCTTTACACACTTCAGGTTTTGGATTTTCTCCTGCCTAGAAATTCGCATACACATTTCGGGTTTGAATTTCTTTCCCGCACCAGAAATTCCGCTACACACTTCGGGTTTGAATTTTCTCCCGCACCGAAATTCCACATATGCACCTTCGGGTTTTGGAATTTTCCCGCACCAGAAATTCACATACACATTCTCTCGCGGGTTTGAATTTTCTCCCGCACCAGAATTCTGCATACCACATGCATTTTCCTCACGCCTTACGGCATTCATCGCTATACGCAATTGTTGCTACCGCAACATTCTTCCTGAAAAGCCAAGGTCAGCCGTAGGGAGCATCTATATAACCTCCCGAAAAACCAAGGTCAGTCGTAGGGGAATTTCCGAGGAACGAGTGCTTCCAATGGAGCTTATTACGTCTTCCCGAAAGCCAAGTCAGCGTAGGAAGGCATCTACATCATAAATCTCCCGAAACAGGTGGTCGTAGGGGAATTCGAAGGAACAGGCGCTTCTAACAAACTTACGTTATCTTTCCGAAAAGCCAAGGTCAGTCGTAGGAAAGAAATCTGCATCATTACTTTTCCGAAAAACAAGGTCAGCCGTAGGGAAAGCTACTGAGGAATGAGGGCGCTTCCGAAGAATTCATCGGTTATTCTTCTTGAAAGCCAAGGTCAGTCGTAGGAAGACCTCTGAAGAATCAGCCATTTGCGACAGAGTTACATCATCATTTTCTCCTGAAAACAAGCCAGCCGAGATCCAGGCGCTTCCAGAGGGCATAAAACCGCATGGGCGCGTAACAGGTAAAACAACCGTTGTTTGTGCAGTACCGCGAAAAAGGCAACTGGGTTGCAGAACGTCTTGAGTTACCTCCGTCCCAAATCGAATACTTGACTTTCGTCTTACAAGGTTTTCCTCTCTCCAGACTCAGTCAAAGTGGGAGCTTCTGTGACACAAAAATGTCCCAATAAGCTTCGATGATTTTTACTATATCGATCGTCAATTGGTCGAATTCTAAAGCTGAATTGCTTAAATAAACCTTAAACCATTCCCTATAAACATATGCATATGCCTAAGCCAAATAATAATAATATAATATATAATAATAATAATAATAATAATAATAATAATAATAATATTATAATAATAATAAATAATAATAATATAATAATAATAATAATAATATATAATTATAATAATGATAATAATATAATAATAATAATAATAATAATAATATAATAATAATAATAATAATAATAATACTTAAAAGTGATTAAACTACCTAACCAAACCACCTTAATTCCTTTCCCACGTAAATCACCCAACCCATCATTTCATAATCATGCAAAACCCACACAAGCCGTCCACAATTCATACGCACACCAAACTCACGCACACATTCTAGACCCTTCCACCTACCTCTTACTACCCTAATCCTCCTATTTAAACCCCTAGAATCAGCCCCTCCTCACAAAAAAAAAACCCAAAAAAAAGAAACCCACAAAGAACCACACACACATCAGCATCATCAAAAAAACCCCTCAAAACAGCCTTAAACAACCGAACCAAGCCATCGAAGGCCTTTGCATTCGTTCGATCCGACGATTCGATACAATTTCTGAGGACTATAACACTTCATAACCATATATTTTCATGATTCATTCAAAGTAAATGTCTTGTTTTGATTGTATTCTGTTATGTTTTGATTGTTGTATCCATTTCGTTTTTTCGGTTTTTGCTCATAGCTGCAGATTTGGCGATTTTTTCTGGTTTGCTCGGAATGAATTATGAGTAAAGCGATATCGTTTTAAAGCCCTTCATGTTTACTTTCTAGAAAAATTTAAAAATTATATAAAAATGTAACAGCGTTTAATGGCGTCGAACATGCCTGGTCAGTCTCCGCTGCACTGATTGTCATTTCCAGTTTTAATGTCTAACTTGCCGAATTTTACAGGACATGGAATTGGCTTAGGAGTCGTGTGATATCGTTTGAGCTTATGATGTCTAGTTGATATAAGATACAAGAAAAAATTAAAATTAATCATTCAGGTTATTTTTCGGTCCAAAGCCATATTGGTCAGGGTGGTTCTTTTGTTTATTTGTTAGTTTCTGTTGTATGTTATTTGATTTTATTGACATGATTTCATTTTATCTTATTTATCTTATATTTGGGGATTTATTTTATTTCTTCTCACATTCTTATATCAATACTAATTTTACTTTTTTTCTTTGAATAAAGTGTAATGCAGGAACGATTTTGATTCTAACTTTGTTTCTATTGTCTTTTTAGTAGCGATCTAAGGTACAAATTTTTGCATATTCTATTTTCTTTCTTATATATATTCTCAATCACCTTTTTTAATCTTAACTAAGTCCGGAAATAACACGAACACATTAAAGTCAGATATATGGACAACTGTCTTCTAGGCTCCTTGTTAAATTGACTAACAACGAAGTGATCGCCTTATCCATTGTAGAATTCATTGTTTATGTGTATAGTAACCCACTTGTAACCTTAGGTTACGGGCTGATAAGGCTTGAAATTGCTAAGTTGCGTCATCCAATAATCGTGTTTAAATGGAATTACAACGAGAACGAGAGAGATCGCTTCATCGGTGATTGGTCAAAGATTCAATCCGTACCATGTCCCCGACCACGAGCTGGTTACTGGATCGGACCGTTGGGGCCATTGTTTTGGCACCAATGTTTCGGCGTCGTGATTAACCTTTATAGGCAACATGGCGATCCCCTTACTCGACAACCACTCCCCACGCACTGCTGCGGTTCTGTGGTCCAAGCCCACAACACAAACACACATCGATGTAGGCCCAGCCCCCCAGCGGGGTTGGCCCACGATCTACCTTGCCTATAATTGCATAAAACAAGGGGAGACTCCATGTTTGTAGTACACCAAGGTCTGGATTTGGGGACAAGGTAAGGGTTAAGTTGCACACACCCCCCCGTCTAGCGGCTCTACTAAGTTATTGCGAGTTATTGTCCGAAAGACAACAACAAACAGTTTTCCATTTTTAAACACTAAGCATGCCAAATTACTAGGCGGGTTGTTAATAGAATACTATGCAAAATAGTGTCTAGTTTTTTGTGGCATGTGTTGTTTAATTCCATATTTCAAGCTAATGCTGGTTGTCCATATATTATCTTATTAGGCGTGAAACACGAAATTTGCAGGTCTTTGTTAAAGCATATTATAGTTGTGAGACAAGAATGCAAGCACTCGTACGAGAAATTTAAAGTTGTGCCTTAAGGTTGWTTTTAATTTGAATCTTCGAATTGTTTGTTAATCAATTTTACATGCAAATTAGATAGAAAGTCGAATTTCTAAACAAGCATGCAAAAGGGGGTTTAGAATTGAGACGTTGGCCTCAAACCTACCTCGCAACACGATGTCGAAAACCAAGGATGTAGCTTCGGACCCTGAAGAACCCTTGTCGAACCTTTAGAACCCTTGAAAACCTCCTAGATCTGTTGCAAAAGAGTGCTTGAATGTGTTTTTACGTGTTTGAATGTGCTTGAATGTGTTTTTGAGAGAGAATGAGAGTGAAGGAGGGTCTGACGAGTGAGAGAGTGCGAATCAGCCAAAGCCTCGACAGTCGGAGTTGTGAAGTCGTGCATCTGAATTYAGGGGCTCCCTATTTATAGGTAAGGTTCCAAATCGGCCAAAATAGGCAGGTTTTGGGCGTAATTACACCCATAACTAGGCGTAATTGCGCCCAAAGCTGGGCGTAATTGCGCCCAACACTGTCCTGGATTTCAGCCGATTTTCCTTGCCTTTAATAGTGTGATTGCGATGAGATAATATCGTAATATAATCGTACGTGATTTTATACAATCACGATATGATATTATTGCGATTGCGGCTTATATTATTGCGATATTCGGGATTGCTTTACCTCGAATAGTGAGATTGTAATGATATAATATCATAATATAATTGTATAAAATATGTATGTGATTTTATACGATCACGACTTACATTATTGCGATTGTGGCTGATATTATTGCGATGCTCGGGGTATTTGGCTTCCTCGGGAAGCTTGTCTCGAGGCAAAATATCCCGGGATGGCCCGCTTTGCTCGGTTTTGCGTATTTGCTTAAGAAATTCGTAAATTTTAAAACATAAATCGAATAATTATGGAAAAAAATATGTAAGCATTCCTTATGAAAAATAGTGTGTTGTGCTAAAATTTTATGAATTTTGGAATTGTTTTCATATTTTAATTAATTATCGCGAAATTAATTAAATTGTTGAAAATTCCGAAAATTGCCAAAAATGCTTAGAAATAAATCAGAAAAATTCCGAAWTTTTTTAGAAAAATGTTTAAAACTAAGTTAAAATTATTTGAAAATTAAAAGTTAGTTTTTGAGGTGTTAAATACCAGGAAGAGGTGTTCGGTGCAAGGGAATTTGCCTTTTTTAGGGCTTGTCAGGGTCCTAGCTCTCTCGACTTGACTTCTGTGTTGCGAGGGGTGTCTCATCATTGGCCATTTTTGCTAGGATAAATGTAGGTTCACTGGGAACCAGTACCAGTTTCACATTGGAAATAACAAATGTAAACTGATACACACAATCCTTAAGTATAGTTTTCACCCCACGACACTGATCTTATTTATTATGATATTAACAAAGTGTGCGACAACTCTACTTTACAAATTTTGTCTTTATTCCTTCCTTTCAGATGTTGAACCACTACATTAAATGCCTTAACAGATAGATTGGTTCTACTATGCACTCAATCGTTTGAGAGAACATCAATTTGATTTGAACCCAGGAAAAAATGTCTATCATTGGAACCAAATGTGTATTCAGAATAAATGGATGATTCAATATATAGATCAGAAATTAAGCTAGGCTAGTGGTTCAAGGGTTTAATCAAAGGAAGATGATTATGATGGAACCTTTGCTCCAGTAGCCTGCTTGATGAGCATAGGATTTTAAAGTTTGCAGCCCCATATGAACTTGAAATCTTTCAATGTGTTAAGACACCTTTCTTAATGGCTATTTGAAGAAGATGTCTTGTGGAAAAACCCCTTAGATTTGAGGATATACTTGCCAACATGTCGTTTAAATTGATAAAGCTTTTTATGTCTAAACAACTCCATAGAGCATGGTATAGGACTTTCCAATTCTTTAAAATGGCTACATAAGAGAGGCCGTTTGCAGACATTATTAAAAAAGACTGATCTGTTGTTTCATTATTATATCTTACATATATGTTGATATTTGCTCGAGCTAATATATCTGTTGTTGCGAGTTTGCAAATTTGATAAAATTAATTTGAGAGTTGATGGGAGACTTGGGTTTTTCAGCACTTCAATCAAGCCAACCAAGGATGGAAATGACATTAGCGAATATTAAGAAGCTGCTAAGAATATGTCTGCATAAAGGACAGCAAACCTATGAAACCTTTCCAACTTCTCAACTTGAGCCTGATAAGAAGGGAAAGGGATGTTAGGTAGTTGTACTACAGCAAGTTGATTAGGACGCGGGCCCGCGCCCTCGCGTATAGCGGCGCGGCTCGGTACTACATCAAGTGCTTTGACGTGGCTGAGCACTGACACCACGTGAGTGGTGGTAGTGTTGTCAGTAAGGTCAGCCGTGTATAAAGGTTATTCACGACGCCGAAGTTGTGCAACTAATGGCCCCACTCTGATCCATACCAGTTCGTGTTCAGGACTGGTACGAATAATTGTAACCAATTCGGCCATTGCGCCTCTACTCGTCATTGCAATTCATCTCACGATATTGGATGATAATATTTACACTAGAAGCTTATAACCCTAGATACTATGGAGTTGTTTCTATTTGCAGAGACTACCAACTAGAATTGTGCCCTTGCTTAATCAAGTTAAAACGGTGCTAAAACGGTTGTCAAGTTAATTGATTTTAATGATGCAAAATTTCGTCTTATTAGCAAATATATTACATGAACAACAATGACAATGCGCGATATGAATTTACAATATATATACAACAATCTTACCTAAATCTGCAACACAAAGTTATCGTAATAAAAAACAGCGGCGAACACGAATCTTCCGCCTTGGAATCGCTCTATAAATACAACAAAACCACTGTACATATAAAAAACGAGCGAAATGATTTCCCCTTAATCGCCATCAAGATAAGAATCGTTAGTATGACAAGTTGTTAATATACATGAACAAAGGAACGAACTAGAAAACATTTGAATTATGACAATCCTACTTAATGAACCACAAATGAGTCTTTACTGTTGTTAATTAGATCGAACTCTAATATATTAATTAATGAAAGGTATGTTATGGCGATAATCACAGATAACTTTTATGCTGTTTGATCGACAGAATCTAATGTTTAATCCCAGACGATTTTGATGATTAAGGAGAAGAGATACGAATAGGACTGGAGAGAAAGTAGAGTGTTGTTGAAACCTGTGTGTTCGGAATGGCAGGGCAGCACGTTTAGGGCCGAGGGAAAACGAGGAAACCCAGCGTATATACGAGAGAGCTGCGTATATATACGCAGTCTGCGTATAGCAGTAGCTCGTATTAGCAGATGCCGTATACGCAGTCTGGTATTACGCAGCTCTGCGTATATATTTTTCCAAACTGAAATATTGTTGATTTCCTCCGATTTATTGTGATTTTGCCTTGATCGACGCACTAACCCTTGCTCCAAGCAGGATTTAGAGTTTCTATAGGTATCAGTCCGATATTTTGGTGATATTTTGTATTTTGGTATTTTTGCGTATAAAAAACTTATTTAAATTCATAGGAATGTTAAGAAAATCATAAAAATAATCTAAATTACTTGTGAGCTCGAATTATGGAATCCACCAATATAAAAATCTTAAATAGAAGAAACCTAAAAATAGAAATATTAAAAATAAGAAAATTTTTGCCCCTTTATTGTCCTTGCTCAATAGTTCCGGTTACTACTGTAGCACCTGAAATGGTCTCCCAATGAGAATCTTGATGAACATACCGCTTCTGCGTTTGTTCGAATCAGAAAGATGCTTTGAATTCAAAAGTTGAATACGCGAGGTCGACTCGAAATTATGACAGGTCAGAGGCAAATATTTTCTTTCGGTTTTTCAAGGTTTTCAAAGTTCAAAACAAGTCTACACTGCGATTTATCATGGTTTTTTGATTTTCATCATGTCCGTCACATTTTTGAATTCACCATATTTTAAATTATTTCATTTTTCTATGATTTTCTATGAATTTTGCAATTAATAGCGATACGCAAAAAAACCGTGATATTTTAGAAACTCGAACTACCGACTTTCTGAACATTCTAGACTCTGCTTGGAGAGTAAGGTACTAAGTGCGTCGATCAGGAATCACGAATAAATCGGAGGAATTATATTTCGAGGTTTTGGAAAACATATACGATTGAGCTTAGCAGGGTGAGCGTAATATCGCTCATATGCTGCGTATTACGCATTCATTGCATACGAAGTCACTTAGGAAGTGAGGGCTATTCGCTGAGGTGAGCCAATAGTCCCACGTGACGTATATACGCTCATCCTCACGTTTACGCAGGTTTGCTCGTTTTGCCTCGTGCCTAATACTCCCTTGCCTTGCCAGTCCGAGACATTCACTATACCAAACTTCCGGCATCTTCTTTCTTCTTTCTTAAAACACTCTAAACAATCCACATCGTTTTAATTCCAAGAGATTTCTTTGACACACGCATAACAAAGGTTGGATTTGATACTACCACTTCTCTTCTTTCTTTAATTTGATAAACCATTGTTATGATTTTATGCATTTAAACAATGTGAAACTCACTTTTAATCTTCATGTAAATAGTAGGGCTTCATACGTTTTCAATGTTCTGTTTTTGGTTTTCATTCTTCATTTCGTTTTCTTATTTATTTCATTTCATACTACGATTCTTTCTTGATATAGCAATTAGGCGGAAAGAGTCCATTCGCTTGCGTTTTTCATGGACTAACTTGTTTCTTTTGTTTCTGTATTTCAAAGGCAAGATTGTTTCTTGTGTTTTCACTACTTTTGTTTTCTTGGCAATTTAGGTAAGAGAGTTTGCATATACTTTGAAGTTTATGCACTTTATATGCTATTGTTTGTTATACTTTAATATTTTGCTACAAGACTGGAATATGTGAATCCTAATCGAATAACTATGGAACTCTTAGCACCGTTTTTAATGATTAATACAAAGTTGTCACATCTAGAGTAGCTCTTGTGATATAGTAAACACTTCATATAATTTTAGGTTAGTTCGTTCTAAGTGCTAAAAACAGTTATGTGCATTCATAATCATGATGAATGGTGCAATGGACGAGTAGAGGCCGCTACATGCGGGCGAATTGGGTTACAAATCTTGATTCTGTACCTCCCCGAACCCAACGAACTGGTTACTGATTGACGTGGGCATTGATTTGCCACCAACGTTTCGGCGTTGATAACCTTTAGGCAAAGTGGACTCCTTACTCGACAACATACCCAACGCTCACGTGCCGGGATCCGTGTCCACCAGCAAGCACTGATGTATACAAGCCGTGCCGCTATACGGGGCGCGAGTTACAATTTGCGTTGCACGTTAGCACATGGGTCCTATTCCTCATGCTCTGCTAAGAGCTTGCAGTGGACGCACTTTGTACAAGTTTCTATGTTCAAACCTTTTCTCAGCACTTATCTCACTGTACTCTTGATCTTTGTATGCCATTTTGCATTGACTCGCCTAAGTACATTAGAAGTTATCCTGCCAATTGGCATGTATATGTACGAGATACATCAGGGGAAACTACTTGTCTTGTTACACCATGTCGCCATGGCTAAGGAAGTCTATCGAAGCTGTTGTATGTTATTGATGCTGTGCATAGAGTATCTTGCATATAGTATTGCTAGTGTGAAAATGGAACGCTCGAGATTACGTATTTAGCATGGTGTAATATTCGGATTACAGCGGAATAGGTATAAATGAACTAGTGGTTTAAGAAGCCGAACATATCTATGTTCGTGAAGCAGACTAGATACAACTATAATATCCGGTCTCATCTACAACAGACCTTATTTCCATTCTACAATAACACAAACTAACAACAGCAGCCATGAGCTTTTAACGATACAATAAAAATATTACAAAGTCCATTAACGGAAAGTATAGCAAAAAAAAAAAAAAAAAAAATCAAAAAAGTAATTGGAGCCATAAAAGGCAGCAAAACTGGCCTCAACGATAGTCTCACATGCTTATGTGTTCCACATCCCATGCTCATCCTTATTCATCAGATAGGCCTCAGCTTATAGTGAAGGTGGTGTTTATTATGGTCCCTTATGCAGGTAATAGATCTGCTTTTAGTGCGTTGTAAGAAGGGATATTAATTGATATGGCCAGAATCACTTGGTGAATATCCACTCAGATGGAGGGGCCTTTCTGACGCCGGTGGACCACACATTTGACAACTTTGAGAAACAGCTCACTGCTGTTGCCTAGGAAACAATTGCTTTCCATAATGCACTAGTCGTCTGGTCATGAAAGAGCCCCTTATCATGGAGGTGTATGATAGGGTGGCTAACCATCAGTCCTCTAGTCGAGTACTACCTGATCAGTAAACTATTGTCCACCTCCCTTTGATGATCAGCACACGATCCTTTTGGTCTCACGGTAGATATAGGTTAAGGTTATAGTTATTTGCTAGGCTGCTAATATTAACTGACTTACACTTGGAAGTGTGCTGGGAGCTTTTATGCAAGACTGTCACCATATCGGGTGCTTCTCTTGACTCATGACTTCACTGAGTATTGATAGGCTTGCTAACACACATTACACTTACATCCTGCGCTGTCCGGAGCAGGTAGCTTACCGACAGATTGAAGGGCATGTGGGCTGGCCCATGGTGGGAGGACAGAATTATTACTTGTCCTGATAATGACCAATTATGAGGAGGCACTCATCAATTCGTCCACCGCCTGGGCTTGGCGAAGACTAGGTCGCATGGTGGAGCTAAGTGCTGCTCAGGGACCATTCCAGGCTGGTGGATGAGAAGAAAGACCTGGTTGAAGCCAGGGACAGGGTCTCGGGAACAAAGAGAGAACTTAAGGTTAGGCCTGAACACGAGAAGACCTCTAAGCCTTGTCTGAATTGATGTAGGCCCTTTTGGGAACGAATCCAAGCGTTATCATCGTTGAGTTCTAAGAATTGACGGCCAATGATAGTACTCTCGAAGAGAACTGCGCCGGTTTCCTTTGGGCATAAGATGCCAGCCTAACAGGGCAGGGATGGACATTTTGCTCCGACTGAAGACACTTTCGATTAGCGACCAGTTGAGCACATCTGTAAAGATTATGAGAAGCTTATAAGCTTATTCAGGGAGAGAGATCTTCTATCGAAAGCTTCATATTGTATAGCTGTATGATTGGTTTTCAGACTTACAGGAAGTGTAATATTATTTTCGTTGAATGATAAAAATGGTGACCAAGGAGCAATGTGGGATCCGATAACCTGGACTGGATCCAAAGGTCTGAACGTGCATCTCTCTGGTAAGCTGATGGAGTTGGTGACGGATTAGCCCCCCTGGTGAAGTGTGTACCCCCTAAATGGTTCATGTCTCTAGGATACATGGTCTAAATGGGAAAGGACTTCTTATACATCGCAACAAATCTCTGAGAGATCAAAGTGACAGTTCCAAAGCTTGAACGGCATTGGGTTAAGTTGACTTTCGATAGGGTAATGTTGCAAAAGCTACCTACTGTAGTATACGAGGATATATGAAAAGAAATCTTAATCTTTCATAATAGATAGGTCCACTTCTGAAGCCTGAATTACCCATAAAATACCCATAGGTGTAATTTACTCAGGTTGATGCTAATGACCCTGCCATAATGCAACCAGCACACAAAGAACATGGCCGTATCGCAGAAACGATGAACTGTCGATGCCCCTGGAGCCGAGGCTCTGCCAAAGGAAGGTCTTCCCAGCCATGCACAGAGCAACTAACCAGGAAGTCCAGTTGTTGGCTGATGCTGGTGACAAGAGGATAGTAGGAGTTGCCAATGAGCGGACCATGACCTGAAAGTGGCTGTCCAACTTTGAGATGACCAGGGAGCCCGTTCACTAGGGGGAGAGAGTGCAGGTGACTTGAAAAAATTGGTGATGCCAGCCTGCAGGCATGTGCCAGCTGAATGCTGCCTTCATAGGAACCTCGGTAGTGGCTACTCCTGTGAATGAGGCTTCATTCCGTGGAAGCTCTCGACTGATCTGGCCTCCATTGATTATGCTCCATTGCTCTTGCCATCCCTTCTGCTTACTAGCTCTTTAACCAAGAGAACAATTTTATATTTATGCTATTGAATATTGAGCTTTGTATCTTTGAACATTTTGATTTTAGCTTTCTATTTTAATGCGAGATGTGGAGAACAACTTGGCTATACTGGCCCATGTAAGGGACCTCTTTTTGGAGCCAAGCCAGGCAGCACCAGCTTTATGTACAATTTGCCCTAGGGCAGTACTTGCTCCATAGGCTTTGGTATGACTTTATATGTGTATGCTTTAAACGTTTCACTTAGTGCCCATTCATAAATTCATAAATTCCTGGTATTTTGTTATTAAACACTTAGGATAAGGAATTTTTGACCATGGTGGGGTTAATGAATAAATTATACAGGAGATACTAGTTGGCCCCCCTTAGACTTGTATGAATTTATAATTGAAATGGATAAATTCAAGGAGAAAGTCATTTGGTTCGTCATTAAAAATTTCTAGAAAAAAGCAACGAACAAATTTTATAGGCAATAGTGATGCATTAAAATATTAATGGTTAAAAATGTTGAAAAAACAAAAATGCATATTTTTAGTTTAATCCTTACCACGGGTACTCTGTCCCCCCCAAGACTTATATGATTTAACTTATTTAGATATAATTTAACCATATAAGTTCTTGTTTTTGGAATTACCCTAGCTATGCAACCATAAATATTATGCCAAAAGTTACCTGGGAGGATGGCTCCCTTATTATTTTTGCTATGAACCCAAACCAAAAGAAATAATTAATGGTAGCCTGCCTGTTTTAGTTCACATGAAGCAGTGGCATTACCAGGTGGCATAACCTACCTGGTCAACCTATTTTTAATAAAACAGGGTTTATAACTTAGATGGACATAGTCATGCCTAATACTTAATCTCATAAAGATTAGGGTTTTGACTTAGATCTGCTCTTCACCAATCTTGTACTCTGACTCTGTAAGGATCAGAGCAGGGTTAATTCTACGCAGTGGGTGACTGAACATTCACCTGCTAATCGGACCTGTAGATTCTCTGCATAGAAAGGAGTATCGATTTTCATTGACCAGGTTTGGCTCTTCTACTCAAGGCCTATGTAAACCTATCTCTGCTAGAAGGAGTAGCGGTTTTGTTTACCAGGTGGGCTTCCGTTCACACAGCCTTTATGAAGGTGGTACCTACTCTTTAGTGAAGAGTAGGTTTTTTATGTTGTTCTTCCCTCAGAGAGGGAAAAATATATTACTATCCGTATACAGAAAACAATATTTACAATGTAAATATACATGCTAGACAATTATCTACCAGGGAGCAAAAATGACTATCTCTAATACTATTTATAATACAAATGATTGTGAATAATGTATATCATATATAGATATATTATATATAAGTAATAATATTCTATCATTACCTTTAAGTTAATAAAATAATATAAATAGGTAATGATAACTATTGTTTACAATGGTTTTTTCATCACATACTTCTAATACTTCAAATAAGTGACCTAGATGTATTTACGAAGATTCTGGACTGAAGTCTAAGGCATATAATACCTTCTTAGCTGATCTAAAGTGTCCATAATACTGGGCAACTCTAGTGCCATCTAAGCTCCATTAGTCTATAAGTTCGCAGCATGGCTTTGGATGGATGAATTTGAATAACGTTGCCCATCCCAAGTATTGCAGAGAGAGAACTTGGCCATGCTATTCGCTGCCTTTTGAATCTGCTGCATGACTTTCTTAGAACCAGATCACCTAGTCTGCTAGAGTGATCGTTGGCCTGCTCGTCTGTCTTGGAAATTGGCTAACCTTATGGCAATAGGAGCATGTCTGGTAATGCATGAATCAGTTCGCTGCATCGTCTGTCTACCAGGTCGAGGGATATCTGAGCAAGACTTGCTGTTTTGAGGCTAGGCGTAACTGCAGGAGTCCTGTGAGCTTGTGGGATGCCTAATTTCAATAGGAATCGCATATCCTCTTATCCATATACCAGGGTTAAATAAAGGGTTGGAAATGACCTGAGTGGCATGCGTAATTTAATTGTTGGTCTCAGTGCTACCAGAGTACACATGCGAATTCAATGAGCCCATCGGCTTTACTTTATCATCTAGCTCTTCTGTGTAGAACCGAATTCTGAGAATCTGTGCTTGTTGCTGAGCCTCTGCGGCAACCCATTATCTGATTGTGGGTGTCAGCACATGTCTGAGAAATGCTCTACGGTTTGATCTGACTGGGACCGACACAAAGCCTGTCAAACGGATACAATTTCAAAACTGCTCTGTCCTGATTCCCAGGAACACCCAGTGCCACACTTTGTATACCATATCTGGTAATCACAGTCTGCCCGATAGTAAAATTTTCTAACATCCTTATTCCGAGATGTTGGATAGCCCTCAGCCTTCAATCCACTTGTACTAAATTATAAATCAACAGCTACTAATCAACCACCTGTTTCTATGGGCTCTGGGAAAGGCCCAAAGTCGGAGCTGTCAAACTCGCCATTGAATGACATATGGGAAATATTGATAAAGGATGGGTATTGCGGCAGGTCATTGGCTGGACTGGGGTTGAAATGGGGATGGAGAAAAACGCTTGACCGTTTAGTGCACCATCGGTTATGGGTAAAAGTCACTTCTCTTCCGAATCCTCAGATCATGGATTGGCCAATAATAGCCAAACCGAAAGTAGCTTTGTGATACCAGGTCTGGCTACCACAGTGATGCCACACGATAGTGCACCTTCATGAATCCTCTCAGGGAGGTGTGTAACCCTCAACTGTCATCAGTATCGCACACATATTAAGTGAACGAGATTGTGATGGGTTGTGATCTCTCTGTGTTTATACTCAATCTCTCACTCACTGAATCATGGATGTAACCATTGAATAGTTGCAACGTGCCTCACATAACCCTACCGTAAGCATAAATGTGCAATGTCCACAGAGTAATTACCACCAGAATGCTTGTATGCAGCAAATGATTATAATATGCTGCCATACCATTTGGGCTGCGTGGAGGTCCCATCCTTGAGACTACATAGCGATTTCAGCACTCGTTGCTTCTATTAGTGAGCCACTATACTAAAAACAAGACGTGCTGATCATGACTTTGCAAGGTGGTAGTTGCCAACCTAGCCAATGCATCTTGCCAGGATATTTTCTCTCTTGGTATCAACGGAGCTACCAATGATTGAAGCTGCGGCTCGAAAGCAGACTCTCTTCAGTCTTGGTGTTGCAGATTAGGCCTGCAGAATTAAGAAGCTCTCATGACCTCATACTCTCCCCGTGTACATAGATATCTTGCCAACTAGCTTGGGATCAGTCATTGAGACATACTAGTTGCACCAACTAGCATGCAGAGTTGTAAGCCTGCGTATGGCAACCTCATATTTGCTTCATTATCTCTTTGTGGCTGTTGAAACTTGACATTTGTGCATACTCAATGGACTCCTTCTCTGGGTGACAGCACAAATACAAGTCACGATGATCCATCTGATCACATCCGAGTAAACAGTACACAACAGTCGGCTGTGTCCACTTGATAGCAGAGGCTCTTCTTCATAATGAATGAATCGATTGCTCTAAAGAAGAGATCAGCCAATGCTGTGAGCTAATATAGCGTGTCCTGGGCTGAAAACTGATCCCAAAACCAGTCAGCTCAAGTGCCCATATGGTTATCTAGCGAAAGCTTTTACACAGATTTTATTCCAGAGATTTCTCCGCGTGGGAAAGCAGTTAGAATACGAGAATGGGGATGCAACGGGAAGGATGATGCAGTCAAAGTGTGCGCCTCAATCTTCTAGCTGCTGGAGGTACGTAATGTACTGTGCGTAAGGCAGCCTTTATCATTCATGGTGGATACGACTGGTTTTCTGCCGTTCACAGTTAAGTGCGTGATGGTACTTCACGAAAGTAGACAGGTTAGGTGTACTTACCTGCATTCTATATGTTCGATGTTTGTAAATAAGACTGCACTTGCAAGCTGTAGTTGGCTAAACGTGGTCAAATAGTCTAAGTGATATAAGAGTCCTCAAATAACACTGGTGCGTGGTGGGATACTGCTAGAGGTAGGCGAGTTCGTCAGGGATGGCTTTAAGCTGGATGTTTAGCTTTCCTTAATTGGCGTTCTGGTTTCAATCCCAAGAAGCGTAATTTGACACTGCCTGTTATCTCCTGTCAGAATCGCTTGTGTAAGACGATAGCGTTGTTGGACTTCTCTGAGTGATGTGTAATGTGACAACCTGGCTATGATACCTGAAGGATATTTAGTGCTGCATTCAATGTTCTTGTTAAAAAGGAAACACTGTTAGGCCTTAGATGGAAGAATGGAATATAATCTTATGATGACTACCGTCATTGTTCTTTCGCAAGTCCAATGCTGCCTTCACTTTATCAGGAGGAGAGTTAAAGGAGCATCAATTCCTCTGTTTGAACTGTTGAGGCCAAAGTTGCAATCCCGTGAGGAGTGTAGAGAAGATTTAACCAGAAGCTTAGAAGCACCACAGACACGAATTTCTGGTTGGGTTAAGTTTGACCTCGAGGTGATTTCCATCAAGCTTCGCCAACATGTATTCGATCAATCAAGGTCATCAGCTGAAATGATTATCTGGATTTGTAACAATGCTCTTTTTGACTAATTGGCGTCGTCAAACACTGGTGCAATATAAAGAATATTGTATACCCTTTTCCAGATTCCTGCTCTCTCATCTAGAGTCGTGCAAAGAGCACTGAGTCCATCATGAGCGTTGGTAGTTCAACGTTTGAGGGGTTAGTAAATGGGCATGAAAATACCAGCGTTGCTTAGCCCATAGGGCATCTGAGGTGTATTATAGACACCACAAGCTGGTAGAGAATGTTGTACTTGTTCTGGGTTTTGTTTCTTGTGGTTCATAGCAGTGTATCTTCGGTGAAATAAATCCTGACACAAAAGCAATCCAGTGAGGAAGTAGACGCCTGGCTGTGACCCACCTGAGAATTGTAATGCTTTGACCAGATTGATCTATCCCGTGATAGGCAGAAGTGGTATGTTGTATTAGTGATTAGAGTATAGAAGGTGAGCAGTCTGGTTGAGGCAGGAAGCTTTGTTTATAAGTCTGTGAAATACCACACGAAACATCTGCCAGTCAGGATATTAGGTATTTTATTGACGCATCACCACATATTGCCAGCCACTACTGGATAGCTGGCACAACTCCAGCAAACCATGCAATCTTAACAATTGTATTGACCTCTTGCGCTCAATGGCTTGATTCTTCTCCATGGAAAAGGTCTCTTCTTCTACTTTACAGGCTTCCTTGCTGATCAAGAGAGAGATGGGGTACTGCT
>SNQN01001801.1:66720-86507 GCA_008642245.1 Bassia scoparia | reverse complement strand
TTAATTTAAATGAATTACAAAATTAAATTAAATTATGTACGGAGTACATCAGACAAACCTCATATAAACAAATAAACTTCATATAAACATACGGCAGTATACTCCGTATAATAAACCTAAAGAAATTCATATTAAATTTAAATCCACAACAAAATTAAATTAAATTTTAAAACCTTCTAGAAACTACAAAGATAATTTAATTACATTGGAAAATTAAATTAAATTAAATTATTTACGGGGTACATCAGATAAACCTCACAAAAAAACTAGATAAGAAACTCTATATAAGCTATAAAGCTAATTGAATTTCACGTAACAAATTACTCCCTTCGTTCYACTAAATTCATGYCATAATGAATAGTGAGAACTATTCATTAATAGTGAGAATCTTTTAAATTCTTGTCAATATGTAAGGGCAAGATTATCCTTAAGACTCAAGACTCCCTTTCAGACTCTGTCACATCAACTTTCCACTAATTCAAACTCACTTCAGACTCACTATACTTTTATACTTTATCCCAAGACTCTAATTAAAACTCACTTTTTTTATTCTTATTAATCATTTTTTTATTTGGGTTAATATCATAGAAAAAATCAAGACTTGAGTTTTGGAAATCAAAACTCACTTTAAGACTCTATGGAGTCTTAGGGTAGTTTATTGCATGAGACCAACAAAAGTMTTTAGCCAAGATTGCCTCCAAGACTTGCAATAAACTTGCCCTAAGAATAAATATAGTCATGTGTGGTCTTGTTAGAATCGCATTAACAAGTAGTTTATTAAAATCCAATTTTTATAATTTTTACTCGTGTATAATTAAAGATATTTCATTTGTAAATTTTGCATTGGCAAACGTGTAAAGTAAAACTAGCAGTAATTTAGTGGAACAGAGGGAGTAGATAAGATAAAATAATTACATTTCACGTAGATCTACTTTAAAAAATTAAATTAAATAAATTACTTCGTATTAAGTTTTAAATTTAAATGCATGAAAAATTATGTTTGGATCCTTCTAAGAACTACAAGATATATACATTCACGTAGTTCTACGTAAAAAATCAAATTAAATATAATTAAGTTAATAAACATAAGATAAACCTTCTTGAATAATTGAATTTCCGTAGCAAATACAAATCTTCACTTAATCTTTTCTTTATATCATTCTATTAGTACGCTACCTAAATATGTTCCAAGTAACAATCAAAAAAAAACTAAGCTTTCATTAGATATTTCATACGGATTAATATTTCATACAAAATTAGTAATAGCCTGTGCATCGCACGGGGGTCTAAACTAGTAACTATATACTAAAACAATTGAAAAGGATGCAATGATGAGTAAATATATCCTACGTGTCAAGCTCACATTACACGGCTGATGTCAAACAACTCATAAATTTTTTAAAACACTTAAATTTAAATAGCAAAAAACTATATAATAAATAATTGAAATAAACTATTAAATTTTTTATTTAAATACATTACAAAATTAAATTAAGTTATATACGGAGTAATCAAATAAATATCATATGACCAAACTAAATAAGCTAATAGAATTCCACGTAACAAACTAATCCGTAGATAACATAATTGCGTTTAACGTATCTACATAAAACATTAAATTAAATAAACTATTATAATTTTAAATTTAAATACGTTACAAAAATATATTTAAATTATCTATATCAGATAAACTCATATAACATACTACGAGTACATATAATAACAAAACCTATTATATAAGTTATAATATTTTAAATTATATACACTACAAAATTAAATTAAATTTAAAAACCTTCAGAAATTAAAAAGATAATTAAATGCATTACAAAATTTAATTAATTATGTACGAACCTCAATAAAACAATCTATTACTTCCGTAGTCTATACTATATACTAAAGCTTTTTCAAAAAAAAAACTTATGTGTCAGCACCAGTTTTTTAGTTTTTTTTCATTTCTTTAAATATAATAAATTATATTTTTTAATAAATATAAATAATTAAAAATCAAAAATAAAAATGAAAACAATATAATAAAATATCAATAATTATACATACATCCTATCCAATCTTTATTACGGAGTATTCAAAATCATAATATTAAAGTTAAAAAAAAACCAAAAAAAAAAACCAATGCATTGAAAAGATGAGCGTTTATCCAAATTAACAATAACAGAAATATTTTAAAAATAAAAATGAAAAAATAAAAACCAACCAAGCTTATCTAAATAAAAAATTACAAATTTATTTTATTAAATAAAAATATCTTATTATTTTCAAAATATTAAAGTTTTAAAAAATTCAAATTTAAAATGAACAAGATGAATACCAACACATATAAAGATGAACGCTTATCCAATCTTATATCCAAATAATCACAACCAACACTTTAGCTTTTTCGTACATAATTTAAATATTATTAAAAACCAACACTTATGTCATCCACAGCTCATTATTTTTCATTATTTAAAGTAATGCATGACAAACATTAATAAAGAGAGACATGCACCTAATAAACTAGCTAACGGGACCAATGATACTTTGGAAACAACAAAATATAGTAAGTAATGGATTTCATGTAAAAAAATTCAAATTAATTAGCTAACTTATTAGCTTATTAAAGCACAATATCACATAAAAAAGATCAAGTAACAAATAATCAATTATGAATTGTTATCAATATCAGAAACCTATTAAAAAATAATACCTTCAGTTACGTTTTGTCAAATTACACAAATTTAATAATTCAATAAAGTACACCAAGAACATTGCATAAATTGAAAATCATCATATTGATATCCGTGCAATTGCCGGTGTATTAAACTAGTATTTTAATATACTTATTTGTATTATTAATTCAGAAATAAGATTTCGAAAATTCACAAATACATTTCGAACATTGTCAGAAAATAATTTTAATTCATGATTTATTAAAAAAAAAGAAACATGTTATTTTCGAAAATATATATATCATATCATCTATAGAAACTTTAGCATGTCATTGATGTTGGTGTTCAAGAACTCTCATTGAAGTCGATTGGTGATAATACTCTTTTAAAAACGTAGACACAGAAATATATCTATATTACCATATATTATCCAAATGTGTGAGACGAGGAAGGTCGTGCTGGAATCTGTTTGGGAATTTCTTTCTGAAATATCATCATCGACACGCACTATCACCTATGTCAGATCGTCGCGACGATATATGGATGTTTCAACTCTATATAACGTAGAGAGCGGAAAGTAATTTATTAAAATTAAATTTTTAGTATATATTCTTGAACTCAGCAGGTGAATTAGATTAAAAGACACTTTCGATTTGTACCACACACATGGGCAGATCGATCGTATATATGTAACAAGGGAAGTTGGCAGAAATTTAGGTATGAGAACTATTTATGTGGCAGTCCACATAAATGTAGATAAAACTTTTAGTGGGTAAATAAGAATGACCACACTTAAAATTAACTGTTGCAGGAGAAATTGCCTCACAAACTATCGGGTTCCACTATTTTTTTTTGAAAACACTACCCCCCCACTTTTTTTGTTTATCAAAGTTTTGGCTGAACCACTACTCCAACACGTATGTCCTACGTGCTCCGGGCGCGAGTTCTCAGTGGAACAGGCTAACAACCAAAGAGGAACGCACGGGTTAGGGTGCTCCACAGTGTGGCTGTTTTTCGGCCAATAAACCTCCCCGTTGATATTGTCCAAATATATAACCAGGGTAGGTCCAAGATACCTTTACTCACATTGACATTCCCCAATTTTGCGTATTTGCAGGCTTTTACTTTCCTTCTTTGTTTTCCCTTTCTTCTTCCTCCTTTGTTCTGAAGTTCTTCTTATATCCTCCTCTTCTGCTCCTTTGGCTAATTCCTTGCTCCTTCTGGCTAACTACAACCAGGACACATCACTATATCAATAATCAAATCTATTATTGCCTTCTTCTTACATACTACTTTCACAAACCTTCAAAAACCTTCCCACCACAATAAAACAGGCGGAAATTACACCATAGTCCTGTCTCCGCGTTAAGTCCCCAGTCACTGCAGTCGTGATTTCCTTGTATTCGTTAGATATGTTTTTTTTTTTTTTTTTTTTTTTGTCGACAGCCCGTGGCTGCGGTGGGGGCGGACCCGGATCTCACAACAACAACAACCCCACAAGCAACCCAAAGCGGCGACTCCCCCCACCACCAAAACCGCGACATGCAGCCACGAACACTGCCCCCGTACACCCGAGACAACCCCTTCTCCATCACTCAATACGTTTTCTACTCTCCTCCACCCAACCCAAGTAATCCTATCAGAAAATAATGTTAATCTCATGAGGATAGTAAAAAAAAAGAACATGTTATTTCGAAAAATATCAATCGAAAAATATCATATCTAAAACTTTTTAGCATGTCATTGATGTTGGTGTTCAAGAACTCCATTGAAGTCGAATTGGTGAATAAATAATCTTTTGAAAAACGTAGCACAAAAAACATTTATATATAATCATATTGTGAGAGAGGAATTTTGTGGATTTTTTGGGAATTTCTTCGAATATTATCATCACACTATCACCTATGTCGTCGGTCGCCGACGATAATGGAGTTTCAACTCATATGGCCCAAGGAAGAAGAAGACGAAGGTTGATGGTAATCGCTAGACGTTTAGGGGTTTGCGTCAAATTTGTTTTTAGGTCATGGCTAACATGTTCGATGGACACACCCGGAAAATACAATTTTATGAATGAACTCTKATTGTTATTGACATATTTATAGCTATTTCCAATATCAAGTGCGGTCATAACCAAATTATAACTAAATGTAAATAACTTTKCCACACAAACGGATCAAGTGCTAATCCAGTCTTTTTTAGGCTAGGTTCGTTACAGGGTTAAGGAAATTAAGTTACAAGAATATCAAATTATTGTATGTGATTTTTTTGAAGAAGTTTTTAAGTTATGGGATGAAAGAAATTAAACACGCTAGGTTCGTTAGATTTGATGATGGTAATAAAATATAAAACAATGATGGTAATAATGTATAGTATAAAACTATATTGACAATCTATGGAGTAAGGAGTTATACACATAAAACGATGACAGTTTATTAAAAAAGTGTTGATATTATTTGGTAACAATTTATATTAATTATATAGAAGGCGACAATAAAATAMAATTGGACCGTTACATCGGATTGTGCGATCGAAATTTTGAGGAATTTTTGGGAATTTYTTCAATTATTTTCATTAGTCGATCACGGATCACCTATACCGTCGGTCATTGACATCCATGAAGTTCCAACTCCAGTTCCCCAAGGAAGAAGAAGGCTCGAATTTGATGGTAACCGTTATGCCATAGATGGGTTGGCGTCATTGTCTAATGCTCCCTTCAGTTTTTTATAGTTGTTCCAGTCTTCATTTCGAGATGTTTCCAAATAGTTTGTAACACCCCAATAATTCTCCCTTTTTACCTGCGAAATACTATGTTGAAAATNGTTTTTTATAGTTGTTCCAGTCTTCATTTCGAGATGTTTCCAAATAGTTTGTAACACCCCAATAATTCTCCCTTTTTACCTGCGAAATACTATGTTGAAAATACGGAGAACTATCGGCATGCTACCGCCATGTGTTAAAACGTTAAGGCTAGATCATTTTGCAGCGGATAACCAAGAATAAGAAATAGTTCAACCAAAACACATAACTCCAAATAAAATCTCATTGACAAGTTGGAACCATTTAAGATCCTTGTTCAAACACAAAGGTAAATTYCTTTTAAAAACTTGAAATGTCAAAATYGTTCCGAAAAGTCTACGATCAAAAATAAATAAATAATAAAAGCACGGGCGGCTCTCCACTCAACCCATTCATCCAAGGCTAGTCACCTTATTATAAATCCTGTGAAAAATTTGCTCCCCATAATTTCCATGTGAAATAAGGATCATCACATGTCCACCAAAAGAAGAAAATGTGGACAACACACAAAAACACACAATCAGCAAAGTTGAGTAGATACAACATACGAAAACGAGAAAACAAACGGACAACGTCTCCCCTAAAAAATGGACATACCAAGTTACGACACCTGCTAAGAAACAAAAGAAAAACCCAGCGGTGGTGTTCACAACCACTCAACAACATTTTATACATTCCAAAGATCCAAAATAACTCAATCCCAAACACATATCATGTACAACTGCTCCAAAACATCTTTATCCCAACATCATCAATCGCTTCGTCCTGTTAAATAAATTAGTACCTAAAGAATAGTTTACTCGACTCCAATACATGACTCAATATAGTTTATTACATTTGTTATGATATGAGCAACAGACAAGGCTGTCCAAAACCTATGTTTACAATTTACGAACATCAACCAGACATCAAGTGTCATCAGACACAAKGTGCCACAAAACCCATGCCTCCCCGTCGAAAGGCATCAAAAACCGGTAAACATAAGGCGAACGGGCGCTACTCCGTTACCATAGTTAGATGAGACCTCAAAATAACCCCAATTTGGATAAAATCCGTTATAAAATAAGTGAAGAGAGAGGCGTTGATCAAACGGCTCTCGGAAGGAAGCGAATAAAGTCGCAATCCCAACCCTTGATTTCTCAATACTCTAGACGTGCACAATTCCAGAATCTTATTGGTCATTCATATTATATTACTTAACTGTTAATTATTTATCAACTTCCAAACAAGACCACAAAACACATACCAATTATTTTTAACACAAACCATCTTTAATTAATAACCTGTTGGACAAGCCAACTAACCTCGTCATTAAAGACTTGAATACTTCCCTTTACTTAATTCATACATCATGTCATGAAGAGGTAATAAAATCACCTCCATGGAGTAAGTTACACTTGACCCCACTTAATTCATCCTTGAATATAAATAACCTATGGAGCAAGTATACTTGACTCACTTAATGAACGCAATAAACCAAACCAGTTTATTAAGACAAGATGAATTATTCCTCAATTTCCCAACATAGACCAGGACACAAATAGAATAGTTAATTGAGGCGAGTGTGGTGACTATTCTCAAACAATTTCATGGTTGTTCCTACTCATGACAGCTAAAAGTATCAAACGTCAAAGCATACAAAGACAGGATCCGCAGTAGTACTACTTGAAAAGAAAAAATCACCGCAATTTATTTGTCACCTCAATAATACTCAATGGAGAATTTCCTTCCTACACCAATAGAATCATTAATATGATGCTACCATGAAATGAAGTAATAAAATCATTCCTTGCAACCACACAAAACCTTTAGAATCACCTCAAACATTTTTAAAGATTCTGCATGTTTGCATAATAATCCACTCATTTGTGTTTTTTAAACCTTAAAGCCATATTTTTCAATGGTTAAAAATCACTTCTTGATAGGTATAAAATCGAAATTATCATAATTAACATATATTTTGTTGCAAATATTTTTGATTAATTTAATAACAAAACATATTTTTGTATCGAAATTGTCAATCGATGCAATAATTTTTAAAATACTTAAGCTTCATGAAATTTTTGAAACTTTCAACAAGGGTATACTGTATAAAAATCTCACAAACAAATTTTCGTAAATTATGATTAATTATAAAAATAAATAAAACTGAAACTGATTCAGCACCGCAAAACATCAATTCCGAAAACAAATTATTAATAGTACATAGCTTGAAAATTTACAAATTTTACAAAAAAGTCTCGTACGTTTAAGAACATCACATAAAATTTGTAAAATTATTAATCGAACATAAACAGGAAAAATCAAGAACCGACCTGAAACCACGAAAAACTGTCAATTCAAAAAAGAATTTTTAAAAAATAGTAAACTGATTAGAAAATTCCGAAACTTTTATGCAGTGTTACCAGTAAATGTAGTTGTCGCCAAATTTGTGTAAATTAATTGAAAGAAGAAAAAATAAAAATTATAATAGTCAAGCTGACAGATATTAAAACGTGAAAAAAATCCCTTAAAAACCCTAAGTTACAATTCATAAATGAAGTTTCAATCAAAACATCAGCATATAACTCTAAACTTTGAAAAAATTTCTCGAAAAATATACTCAAACATTGTAAAACAATATATTAAAAAATTGCGAGGTTAAAACAAGAATTAAAACTCTAACAAGAAGGAAAGAGGGGAGAGGGACCGACGTTCGGTGGTTGGGACCTGGGTGGCGTGACGATGACAGCAGCCGCTGGGTGGCGTAAGGCACAAGCAACGCAGCAGCTGTTCTCTCTCACGCTTTCTCTACCCTTTTTTTGTTAAATGCAAAGTGGCTGAAACGGGAGTAGGAATGGTTTTAAAACCTTTTTAAACTGAGTACTGGTCTTAGGTTTAATTTTAAATATTGTTTCTATTTTTATTTTTTTATTTTTTCGGATAAAGAATGATAAGATAGATTTGTTATCGTAAAATACAATTTGACTGGAAACTATATTGATTAAATAAAAAAATAATCTTTTTTATCATAAAATATAATTACTGAAAAAATAGATTAAATTAAAATATACTTCTTTTATAATATAATATAAATCGTAATATATTTATAATAAAATATATTTATAAATATTCAAAAATTACAGGGGATTACATAGTTGTTCCAAATCAACCTAAAACTAATATTTTTTACTTTTTACCTAGTTTTTTACTCTAACATCAATGATCGAATTACTCTTTTTTAAAGTCAACAAACATTACTTTACCCAATCTATTTACCCAAAATTACTTTTTTCCAAAAAAATTCATTCACACATTTACTATTTTTCAATTCTTTATCTAACTTACTCAACATTTTTATCTAACTCAATCAACCCTTAAAAACTGTCAAATGGGTATGGAACATCTAAAAAAATGAGGGAGTATTATATTCATGGTCATTGCCAACGTATTTTCTAGACATAACCAGACATGGATAACTTTGAAAAAAACGGCGCAAGTAAACACYGTGATTCTCTTAACTACTCGATTATCACTCCTTTCATTTTAAAAAATAATCTTAAAGTGTTGTTTATTTTAGCTCTATTTTTTCAAATCTTATGAAAAGCTTCCCTTGTAATGGAATAATATATTTTTATAATTTTTAATTAATTTCAAATTTTACTTAATGATTTCAAAACAATGATAATCTAATTTAAGTAATTTTTAGATAAATATCATTACCTAAATTTTAGCCTTATTTTTAAGAGGAATAATATGCAATCTTTTCAGATTATTGTACATGATTTTTCAAATATTTTTTTAAGTTACGGGATTAAAAAAATTAAATACATGGTTCGTTGCATTTGATGATGGTGATAAAAAATAAAACAAGGGTCATTGTCAATGTTATTTGAGGACATAACTAAATGTTGAAATTTTTCTTCACATTACGGATATTTAACTTACTTGGATTTTTATTTTTGAGTTTTTCTTCTTTCAATATAACTCCGTACTCCTTATAGCTTTTTTTGATTTTATAAGAAATTTTAGGCTTAAATGATGAATATATCATGGCACATTACCCCAATTATGGCATTAACAAACTTGAATTTTTTAAGAAAGAAAGTATTTACAAGATTGAATTAAAGATAAAAGAAAGGTAATATATCTTATCTAATGCACACAACTGCTTCATTTTAGGAAATGAATAAATTTAATTTGCTTATCAAGATAAATGTGTTAATTAATAAAAGCCACAATATTTAAAATTTAAATTGGAATATTGTAAACATATGATAGAATATATATCCATGATATTTTTTTTGACGAAATCATGCATGTATATATTACCGTCATTAGACATCATTATATAATCTATATAATTACTAAAGTAATGTCCACTATTTAGATTTCCCTTCTTAAAATGCTTTAATTTCCCTCATAATCTACCCTTTTCCCCTATCTTATTACTCTAAGTTAATATTTATTATATATTAACATGCATTATTCCCTCCTAACCCTCCCCATCCCTCTATCTCTACTAGTTTTATATGTGGCACGTCGATGTGCTTGTATATGTGAAAATTGTACCTCGTATTTCATCAAAAATGATTGTATGTATGTATCATAATAAAAAGTTTATAGCTAATTAGAATAAAATTTATCTGAATTGTAATATTTTGTAAATAATTATGTCTTTAAAGTTGAAATACAAAATAAAATCATTAATTTTAATACAATTTGAAATAATGTTCATTAATTAATGTTTTTGACTTATTAACTCAGATAATAAATGAAATTTTCATATTTAATCACATAATCAGTAAAGAGATGATTTAGGCACATCAATCATAATTTTTAAATTTCATTAAGTGTATAAAAAGTCTTTTAAGAGGGGGGACACATCTTTTCCTCCCCTTCCCTATTAAAGAGAATTACTCTATAGTTAATTATTTAGGAAATTCCAATGTAATGATGAGATTTTGGCGAAATCTTAATGGAATGACGTGTTTTTTTAATCTCAATGTAAGATGTTGTTTTTTATTTTATTCCCACCGTGATTATATGTGGGGATTTTTCCGTAAAGTAGTGGCTATATGTTAGGAAATTTGTCCAAAAACTACCTATTTAAGGTTTCGGGGCACATTTGTCCCTTATGATCGAATTTGAGGTCGAAATTCAAAAAAATCGACCAGATCAATCTCGACCTACATACTGGGTTGCTTAATTCAAGCTCGATATGAGTTCGAAAAATACCTCATTAACATTTTCGGGGTCACTTATCTTTTATAATCAATTGAGGTCGGGATTCAAAAAATGATCGGATCAATCCCTACATAACACTACTTCATAGAAAATCCCTTATAATCACGGTTGGGAATGAAAATTAAACTCATAACTACATATGGGATTAAAAAAAAAATACATCACTACATTGAGATTCCGCAAAACTCATCATTACCATTGGGAATTTCCCTATTATTTATTAATTAATTCCCTAGACTTCATTAAAATTTTAATCCTTATTTATTAGTTGTTACTTTTGTTCTTATCTTTTTAAAAAAAAATTGGTTAAGTTTAAACATATTTTTGAATGTTATAACTTATTATATTAATATGTTTTAATTTGTCATTCTTATATACTTAAATAGCTTTTTTCTTCATCAACCTACATATTTTTAACATTAGAGGCAAAATTGGATATTAAGAATGAATCTAGAATAAATTAAAATAGGTTGAAACTAACATTCTTTTAAATTTTTTTAAAATTAATTCTTTCAATATTGAGTTAAAGTTGTGATTAATTTTGGAGATGGTGATCCTCTTGAGAAGCAAACAGTTAAGTCCATCAATGATGAAAAGAAGGTTAACATAATTTTTTTAAGGGAAAATAAAATTTCATTAATTTAAAAGCATACGACATCTACAATAAGCATCATAGAAAAGTAAAATACAATCTAAATTAATCAAGTAAAATTCTTCTTCAAAATAAGTACTCCGTATATTGAAGAGAAACGAGATCTGACAATGAAGTGTAGTCGGCGATTATTCACTAAATTATGCAGCCTTCTATTAGCGAGTCCATCTCTTTGAAATAGTTATGGAAAGAAATCTCATTACTTGACGGCAATATAGATTGCATCGTTAATTCTGATACCAATTGTAAAATTGTACGACTCACAACTCATRAGTTCTACCTTTCAAATAAAACCCTAAAAATAAAATCTAATCTTCCATAAGGGAAGAAAATAAAGAACAACCCCAAACTCTCACCAAAAGAGAGAAAATATCCARAAATTGAGAATAAATCTCTCATAAAGATAGAGCAAGGATAATTATTAATGACAGAAAAAATATACAAAAGCAAAGCAAAAATTGGAGCTTACCATCATCAAAGATGATGATGGTAGCCCCTCGCGGCTGCTAAATATTTTAGGGTTTCAGAGGATCGGAGAGAGAGAAAAAGAGGCGAGGCAGCTATATTCGTAAAGAAGGTTAACACTTTATTCATCTTTCTTAACATAGTCATATTTACTTGAATTATTTTTATTCTAATTGTCTTTCATACATAATGAAGTAGTTAACTTCTTCAAAGGGAGACATATATTTCGTAGCTGAAAAGGAGAAAACATTGAGTTAAGCCCAAATTTTAAAGCGTCCAACCAAATTACTACAATTCTCAGTGGGGTGAGTTTGAAAGATTATTTTATATTCAATCTAACACGTTATTTCAAACAAAACATTTCATAATTTTAGATTGTGATTTATTTTCCTCAATAACATCATTACATGAATTCAACGATTAATCTCTTTCCATCAATAGTTAAGGTAGGATTACAATATCAAGTTACAATTCTATTTTTCTCTCTTTTGAAAGTTTAGAATGACAATTTTGTATATCACGGATATTATCTAGAAAATATCATGTTATTTATTTTCATTTTTTTGTCAATCTAGGAAATTGTGCATCGCACGAGTATTAAAATAAGTTTTGTTAAGCAAATTTCAGTTRACGAGAACAAGACCTAAGTTACTATCAAGTTTGTTGTTGAATTGATGTTGAAATGGTTATGGTGTGAAAGTTTATTTGTGCAATTGTTGATTTGACATCAGCCTATTATTTGAAAGAATTATGCAATTGTATTATTTGAATGAATAATTTTAACATTTGTAAGTATTTTAGGGTTTTTGTTAACCGTAATTTCTTTTCTAATTCAATATTTAGTTGACTTATTTATGTGTATTTTATATAGTGAAGCTTTTGTGTTATTTAGTAAAAGGGAATGGGGTAAGATGGTAAATTTAGGTGGATACCACCGCCACCAACCTCTTCCCTTCCTTTATATAATAAAGATATGAGTCATTACGGTGAACTTGCAATTGTAAAAAATARTCAGATAAAATTTGAACTTTACTAACTAGTCAAACACCCAATATTGTTTTTAGTTCGTTAGGAGGTTGTCTATCTGGTCACTGGTTATAAGGAAAAGCTCCTATGAAAGTAGACAAGGTCTAGAAGAAGGTAGTTAGCTTTGGAGATTATATTAAAGTATGGAATTAGACTGAAGTTAAGGACAAACATTTTTGATAAAATATGATAAAAGATGCAAAAGCCTTACATTAAAAGTAACTGATAGTGTTAGACTACAACTGYATGCATTACAAGAAAGAGTGATTACCTCTATGATTACACAATTGGAAATGAAAGTATCTGAGTAATGATACATGGTAGACTACTTTATACTAAACGTGGCTGATAAGCCAAGTGTAACTAAGAAAAGTAGTAAAATGCAAAGGAAAAAATGTATTTAATGTTGTTTTTGATTCAGCCTCCAGCTATCAATTTATAATGCTTCATGAATGAGATCGTGGCACTTCTCACTAGTGGCACTCCTCTCTTTGTGTGGTGGGTTAAAAATGAACTCATTTGCTCACCACCCCACATGTGCATAAAATGTCCACATGAATCAACTTTTGTGGCCTAAATCACTAAAGGCACCATCCCATCTCACCTACACTTATGTGTTTGAAAGGGATAACAATAGCACTCAACCTACAAGTCGACACTACTACAAAAATCCTCTAAGAGACCGGTTGAAAACCCCCAAAGAGACCTCCAAACAACCGTCTATACCTGGGAGGTCTCTTAGGGTAAGAGCCGTTTTTTTTTTTTTTTTTGCGGTCTCTATACTAAGCAAAGAGACCGGTGCTTAGAAAACGATCTCTTTGGTTATAGAGATAAGAGACCAGATCTGACTAAGTAACTGGTCTCTTATATAGTTAATTATGATTATTTTATTACATCAAAGAGACGAATTTGATGCACAACTGGCTCTATGATCATTTTATATTAAAAAAAAAAAGTACAGCAGGTGGGAGGTCCACACCCCCACCTACTTTATTTCACAGATTAATAATACATATGAAGTAATACTAGAATTCTCCTCACATTTCGATCTAACAAAGCAATACCTACAAAGTACTTGTACATAATACATACACATTACTTAGAATGGTTAGAAATACATACAAAATTACAAATATATATAAGACACTACTTAGAAAAAAGAATAAATAATATAACTTCTCCTCTGAACAGCACCCAGCCGCGCCACCAAGTCAGCCGCTGCACCGCTCGCGACTGCACCGCGCCGCCACCGACTGACACCCTCGCCATGACTGCACCGCCTCTCAAGCGCAAAAATGAAAAAAAAAATAGCATATTTGTAGATTAATTCCAAAAAAAAAACAGAATGAAAAAAACGAAAAATAACATAATGACAATTTTTAAAAAATAATCAAAAAAATTTCAAAAGAACAAGATTGGAGTGCAAGTGACAATATAATCACAAGGTGAATTAGATTAGAGTGAGAGATAAATAAATTCACGAATTAGGAAATGAAAAAATAAAAAAAAATATGGAAGAAACCAGAAAGATGAAAAACCTAGATCTAAACTTAAAAATATGAAAAACAAACAATAAAACGTAAATCAAGCAAATTCAATCAAAAACAACTTCACGCTATCATGCCATTCGAGCAGAATCTCAAAACCCAAAGCAAAAACGAAAGAAATCGAAACCTTTAAATTGAGAATCGAAAAAAAATGAAAATAAAAAAAACTGAGAATCGAAAAGTTTTTTATAAAATAAACTTTAAAAAATCGAAAATTATTTAAAAAAACAAATGGAAAAATCCAAAAATCTGAGGATCAAAAATACAAAACAACGAAAAACAAATAAACTCAAAAATCGAAAATTGAAAACTCAAAAACGAAAATCAAAGATCGAACACTCAAAACAGAAAAATACAAAATAAAAAACGAAAAAAACCTAGATCTATAAATAAGAAAACCAAAACAGAAAATAGAAAGTCAATAATAAATAACAAATACACAAAAACGAAAATAGAATATGCAAAAAATAGAAATTTACCAATAAAATATCTCTCAAAATGAGCAAAGCTTGCAGATCTAGCATCAAACTAACCAAAGTCGAGCGAATTTGCATCAAACTAACCAAAGTAAGCTTACCAAAAAGGCTTCTCAACACCGAATTTGCTTCAAATTTTGTTCAATTTTGCTCAATTTCGGAAAGAAAATAAGATCATAAATTGTATAAAGATTGAGAAGATGGATTCGAAATGAAAGAAAGAAAAAGAAAAAAACAGAAAATAATAGAAATAAGAGGAGGAAGAAGAAGAGCCTAGAAGAGAGATATGACAAAGAAAAAGAGACAGTAAGAAAGTGAGAAAGATAAGGAAATAAAAGCCACTTATAACACACAAGTTGTACTATCATGGACTTTATTTATTCGTTTTATTGTTTTTCTTTTATCTATGGCCAGTTGTGTACTTGTGTCATATCTTTGAGCCTGGTGATGAAAACCGGTGTCTTAAATGAACATAAGAGACCGATTTGTTCCAATATCCGGTTCTTAACTAAGAGACCGATTTAGTGACTCCACCGGGTTCTTACAAATGGTGACTTATCCATTTTGTAGTATAGTGCGACTCGAAATGCATGCACAATTCAACGTCCTTGGCAAGGTACTCAATCTAAGAGACACAAATGGACATGTTTATCAAGTGAGGTCTTTTAATAGCTTGTAATGGGGCTTGGGTTAAAGGTAAGATAAAATTTGGACATGTGAGCTAAAAGTCTTACTTAAGGGAGCACACACCAATCATCGCATATAGCCAAGTAATAAGAGAGCTAAAACAACTCCAAACAAACCCCAACTCAAGTCACCAAAATCCTCCAACTCCAAGAACCACAACCACATCGCATCATCATCCTTGTTAAAGCATTACACAAGTGCAAAGGCATTATTCGGCTAACAACTATAAAGTAAAACTTATTTTGGGATTTTTTTTTTTCACTTTTTTCACTTTTTTTCTTTTTTTTTTTTTTTCATTTTTCAAATTTTTTTAACTAAAGAATACAACTTTTGCCTTGCACTATACATAGAAACGATGACAATACTCAGCTAAGGAACTAAATGTGAAACACCACACCACTCCGAATAACCACCAACACGAGCCACCAATAACAAACACAACACATACCAACCTCCTAATGCTCCCCCAAGATAAACTTGGGCTACACGAACAAGGCCAATATGGGTTGTAATGTAGGTAATTATGAAATGAAAGGAATCAGGCTCAAAATTAGGGATCAAGGGAAAAAAATAATGTTTCTAAACTTTGTAGCACAGCTCCTAACAAACGAAAGCCTCTGATCATGCTCAACATATGAACAAATTGCCAACTAGACAAGTACCAAGCCAAGATTAAGAGATAATGACACACTAGGAACTATCACACAAGAAAAAAATGAAAAATGATCAAACAACTAAGCTCAAATCCTAACAAGTTCAATCCTTCCTCGTTCCAAGTTAATACATCAAGCTCAGTCATGACAATCAAATCCAGTCAAGGAATCAGAAAAGCAACCGCTAGTTCACTAAGGTCAAGTTTAAGTATTACAAGCATAAAAAAATTTCACTATGAGGCACAGGGAGACATGCTTTTCAAGCRAATCCAATCATATACAAGAGAGATCACTAATTTTTCCTAAACTAAACTATGAAAGCAATACATTTTTTTGGTTGCAAGTAAACTCCCACCCCTAATGAATGGTACAAATCTTGCAACTATCCTAAGAAAACAATAAAATCTATACTAGAAAGCAATAACTTACCTCAAACCGCTAGAGTGCGCTTGACAAATTCCTCCCCCAAGCCAACCTCTGCAATGTCCTCGGTGCAAAAGGAARGAAGTATATCAAGCGCATAACCATCCATAGTGGAAAGAACGAAGGAATGAGAAAAATCGGACACATTTTTCGACAATTTTTCCCTAACTGAAAATAAAAAGTGCCCAAAACACCACTCTAGGAGCCGAATTTGGCCAAAATAGGGTGGTGCCCACTACATGTAGTGGGTCCTTTTTAGAATGACGTTTCCAATCAGAAAACACTACATTTTTCCCGATTTGGAGAATTTTCAAATTTTTCTGTGAAAATCTCGCCGGCAAAAATTTCTGTACAAATCGATCCAATCRGATCGCCCTTGATCCGATTGGATCAAAGTGTCGGATCGCCCAATCCGATCGGATACACGAAGATGCAATCAAAGACGGACAATTGATCCGATCGGATTCGACCCTATCCGATCGGATCAATATGTACAGAATTTTTTCTTTGCTCGTTTTCACCTGTTTTCCTGCACACTCACCAACAATCATCAGTCCCTCATACTCTCTCACCAAAACAACCACACTACGCTACTACTAAGCTAAAAACTACACTACAAAGCAATAAATTTACGGGTTGCCTCCCGCAAAGCACTTGTTTAATGTCATTAGCTCGACCTATTACCCAAACAACCAATCAGAAGAATCCAAAGCCCTGAGTAGCTTGTCAATTCCCCTGCAAACATGTTATGAAGCACTACATATGGCTTGGGCACAAGCATTTAATTATCACTAAAAAGAAGTTAGATAAAAAAAATCAAAAGAAGAATCAAAAGAAAAATTAGAAGAAAGAGAAGAGAATTTACAACTACCAGTTAGTTCCTCCTTAAATAAAATTGACTTAACAGGATGATCATAAACATTACCTYCGCTATTTACAGTCACTGAAGAAACCATATCCAACATTGGAAAAGAGTCATGAAAAGATAAAGGACCAAGCTCTACCATAGCAGTATCACTAACAACCTTACTCTCAACAACAACCACTTCATCCAAAGAATGTGTAGCCAAAAGTTCTCAATTATTAAGTGATTCCCTCAACAAATGATTTTCACTTAAATGATCAAATTATCATGAATATTCATAGCACTTCTCATCGTCCCACTTGATCACTCCTCAGTAGAGCCAAGCATTATTAGAACCGCTTACGCGCAACCATCCATTCATTATAATCATCATCCATAGACACATATTTACTCATAAGAAGCTGAAGAGAATTTAATCGTTGTTGAAGCACATTGACTCTCACAACTACTTAATTGCAACTGAAAATTTTCTGAGCTTTCCTAAAATATTCATTAAAGCCATAAGTTCTCTGCTATAATCGTTAGATGGTTCAGGATGTAAGTTATACCATATCACATTTGAGGAGAAGGTTATATAGCATGCATATATGAAACATTGTGAGGAAAAGGGATACATCATGATCATAAGTGTAAACCTTAGAACAATAAGAATATTGAGATCTATCATTGTAAGTATATGTGTAGAGTATTTTGCCTAGAGGTCCAGATCAACATATCAGTTCATCTTTCATCATACGTCTATCTAACACTATTGCATCATAACATTCAAACCTTCTTTTCGTTAACCGTTAAAATTGATAATTACCTTGTATTCTATCTCCAGTTAGTGTCATCCGTGTCTGCAGCCCATAATTGTCAACATAAGTCATTTCGCATAACGAAGGGTGTGGACCAATAAAATTCCAAAGCTATCAATATATTCGCGCCAAACACTTATCTCATCATAGAGGAAATGAAAGGATTTACGGAATTTGCAATATTTGCAACGTACTAAAATAAAAAGAGATATAAGTCTTATGTATTGCCAAAATATAGAGTAATAAAAATAATCAGACTCAATTAATTAAAAATTAATATGCCACTGTCCATTAACGTCGGCCAAAATTTGACAAGCTTGTCCGCGTACCTATAAAAAATAACCTATTAAAACTAACCTCATGTAGTAGTGGTAATAGGGTGAATCCACAAGGAACAACAATTAATATTAGTTAATTAAAGAGGTCGTAGATCAGTAAAGGGTTTTGATTGGAGTTATTTTAAGCTACACGACTAATGAAGCAATGAATTACTATAATAAACTAAGTTAGGGTATAAATCACTATCAACAAATCAGCAATCTATTGTATCACATAATTTCATAATAAGAGCAACACTCGAACAGGATAAAGTTCTTCGGATGCGAATGACCATATTACTACTCCTAACGTAAGCTCTCTAGACTCGGCATAGTTCCGTTCTACCTATTGTGTAAATCTTGTATTAAGTTTAATCGTAGATCTGCTCAGTGACTAATGCTGATTACGCAATTGAGTCATAGCACACAGATTGAATAAATAGAAAATCAAATGGAATTCAACAAATTGCCAAAAATGAATGAATCAAACCCAAACATGCTCATTAAATTGTTTATAGATCCTAATTGCCCTAGACAAGGAACTACTCATTTAAATGCAATTAAACATACATAAAAGTTATGAGAAAACATAATTAGACAAATAACAAGAATAAAGGAGATTCTAGATTAAGAATTACATCAAAGGCGGTGTCGGCACAAAACAAAGCTAAAAATATACTACTAACTCCTACTATGTGTAGGGTAAGTCAGGGTCGATCCACAGAGAAGGTTCATGTAATTATGGCCGCTAAGAGTTACATATTTCGAGTAAAAATACTAACAGTGAGTTGGAAACTAATACTAACTAAAGAACGCTAATGAATAAAATATTAGGATTAAGTATCCCGCTAATATAACATATGTAATAATTTAATTCTACCCATCAAATCAATCAGAAAAATTTCAACAGGAAGATCGCCTATATTAGTACAAGTTCTTTCCGATCAATCAATGGCTTCCTAACTATGTATCGTAACCTATTTCATGGAGTATACATATTGGAGACATTAAGAAAAGCATCCTAAAATCCTAGCCAAGTCCGATCACCTACTTTCGTGATGATTTTTTATCTTTGTCTAGGGTTCAAAAATCGATTAAGAGCAACTTTCGTCGCGAACCTAATCAGCAATTCATAAGTACTACTAGTCAAATATTGATAATATACTAACCCCTAACACAAGATGAACAATA
>SNQN01001801.1:51720-61720 GCA_008642245.1 Bassia scoparia | reverse complement strand
AGGAACGGCCAAAACAAAAGAGGAGCGACGGAGGGAGAAAGGAAGTCGGCGACGGTGAGGGAGAAAGAAGTCGGCGAGTGAGGGAAAGAAGCCGCGACGGTGAGGGAGAAGAGAGCCGGCGACGGGAGGGGAGAAAGGAGCCAGTTGAGGGTGAGGGGTGAGGGGTTTGGGGGTTTGAGCGTTGTGCGTGTGGGATTGAATGGAGTGAGAGTTGTGAGATATTGAGATGAACGTCAAATAGCATTTTCAGATTGTTTTGTTTTTTGAGTTTAACATTTTGAGATTTTTTTTATTTTTTTTTATAAAAACATTAGCGACCGAATTATCGGTCGCTATGGCTATTAGGACCGATTTGTCGGTCGCTAATTTTTGACCGAAAGTCGGTCGCTAACGGTCGCTATACGACTGACTAAAATCAGTCGCTGAAAGCGGTCGCCCGAAGAACAAATTTTAGTAGTGTACATATCCATCATGTAAGACTATATTAAACAGGTCAACTATCTAGCTAGGAAAATCAGTACTCTGTTCTGGAAGAACTTCGTCCATTGTTCACGAACCTCGTCCATTTCTTCCATAGAGTAAGCATTCCTTCTTGCGAACAATACCTAAACAGATGGACAAGCCATTAGATTAGATCACTCAAAATTTGTCAAAGCATATGTTAAAAAGGTAGCAATAGCTAAAAACGAGCATAGGAACATCGTGACCTCTTATTAAGACAAACTAAGTTATTATATATTGGAATCACAATAAGTAAAATAAAGTAACCAATAGCTTGAAACCAAGTATAACTCACCTAAAGATTAAAAGTGCGAATAATAATATCGTATTACGATTTCAATTGAAATACATTAGAACAAAAATTTATAATGATCAAGTACATCAAAGTTATCTAATACTCATCTAAAAGGAAAGTTAATAACCATGAAAATTAGTAACAAAATAACAATAAATGAACAAAACTAACATTATTAATTTATAATATGATGATAAACAAAAAAAAAAAACCAAGTTTGTTCTCAATGCAAAACATGCTACATTAATAATATGAGTATTAGATTGCAACTATTCAAATGATATCTTTGATTCATATTATACTAAACAACTATTCATATTATATCTTTGATTGTTCAGCATTAAGTAATAGCTACTGTATTTTATTGCAATAGCATCACTACTACATACAAAACAACCACTTCAGGCTGGATAACAAAACGTACAAACTTACTACAGAAAGAATGAATTTCACTACATGAGCAAACAAAATAGAAGGATCGAGCAACGGAAAAGAGTGATAATAAGGTGAATTAGCATCAACAAAAAAGGATCTCAAGTGGTCCATGAGATAAAAGAATGCAGATTAATAAGAGAAATATTTAAATGTTGTTTATCAAAGCCTAAAGCAAGTTTGCAAAGCACGGTTTGATTCTTAGTGAAAGTTTCTAGCTACTGTTTTTTTATTGCAAAACCATCAAGATATTCCCATTTGTTTAAAACATAGGTCTAAGTATATTATCCAATTAAATATTCATCCATTAATGACAAATAATAATAATCTTATTACTATTATAGATCTCTGACCTTCTTATGGAATTTGTACTATAATCTATCTACCTATTCAGTGCTTCCGCGTATAACGAACTTTGTTGTAACATCTGCAGCTCTTCTTCGCTCCAAAATATCTGCAATAAGGAAACACAATCCATAATTCCATATTATGCCATCAATATAACATCAGATCATTAWAAGATAAAAAAGAAGAGAACAGCCTCACATAGCATATTTTTCTTCCATTTTGCATAAATCTTACAAATTACTGTAGATCCACAACAAGGAAGACAGCAGAGGGCGTAAACATACATAAACATGTAGGTATTAAGCATAAGATAACAAATTTACAAGGCATTAGACCAGCAACTGCAGTGACTTGAGTAGATGGTAATTGTTGCTCACTGCCAACACAAAGCTACATGAGTACATAATTAGAGATGCCACTAACAGGTGCACATGATTCAAATAGAAATGCACCATTAAACGAACCACAATGCAAAGCAATTGTTAACACTTAGATATCTCATCATTAGTTAAGAAAAGCAGCTTCAACACACAATCCCCATTTCACCATTATAGCAAAACATGAAAGAAATCAAAAGCAATTCAATACATTATTCCAAGGGTCTTAACTTGCCATACCAAAATCATTCAAGTACAAAAACCCCACAAATAAAGCAAAAGAAAAAGATCCATAAATATTGATATTGTTGAACCTGTATTGAAAATAGAGGACTCCTTTAATAACATYAGCAAGACAATTTAAGTTATAAATTAAGTTATGATATATACAGCCCTTAGGGCTGCATATAAGAAGCCAAAAAAGGAAGGTTTTCAAAAAAGTAAACATTGATAACATCAAATTCTGTGCAATTTTAACATAAATCTATAAATACTTACCATTTTAAGCAATAATTTAAGGCTTATATGCAGCCCTAAGGACTGCGTATAGTATTTTCCATTTTTTATTAGAAAAAATGCGTAAACCCAAAAAAAATACAAGAGTAAACAAAATTGAGACAAAGATTATATCCCCTATACAAAGTTTAACTTATCAACATCGTACTTGCAAGCTTTGATTATTCATTTATTCCAAAGACAATCCCATCATAGATTTATGTCGCTACAATAATTAATTTTGCTCCCTTTTTCAAATCACTATACAGAAAATTTCACACCATCATCATTAGTGGAAGTTCCTTTGAATATTGCAAGTTTACCCTTGTTTTCTAGGACCTTTAGAGCTCGCATTAAAACAGTGCGGTCAATCCCATGAAGCTCTGACAAAGACATAATAAAAGAAACTAGATTGCTATTCGAAATCCGCTTTTACTGGAATCGAAGTCCACATTTCATGTGAACTTCCGAATACGCCCTTTGATTCTCCCCCTCCCTAACCACCCAACACAACCCTTCCAACACCGACATCAACCGGCAACCACCACCCAAGACATCCTACCACCAAAAAACACCACCCAACATCCACCCTACCACAACAAACACCACCCGTAACTCTGTTTTTTTTTACTTTTAGAACGACAAACAAAAAAAAAAAAAATTGAGGCTACGTCTTGCTGGCAGCAACCATGGCTCGATGGTGACCCCTTGGCTGGGCGCCCCCAACCAAGCTGCCACGCCTGGCCTAGGCGCAGCACCATGGTGGTGCGCTGGCCAGGCGTGCAGCCTTGTTGGGGCGCCCAGCCAAGGCCACCCACTATTAATGTTTTTTGGTTTGTCTAGATGGTTGCGCGCGTGCTTTTGTGGTCGTGGTGGGGTCAAGATGGTGGTTGCGTTGGCCTGGTGTAAGGTGCTTATTGATGGGTTATATAGGGGCAAGGGTAATACGGGAATTACACAAACGTGGACTTTTATTCCAGTAAAAATGGACTCGATATTAATCCCCTAAAAAAATATGCTCAAAATCATTCATACATTATAAAATCCACATAAGCTAATAAGACGAAAAAAATAAAAAACGTCACGCAGTGTTGGTTATTTCAATAAAATAACTGAGACTTTTATTCAATATGATTAATCATTAAACACATCAAAAGGCCAACAAAATGTAAAAAAAAAACTCAGAATTCCAAACAAATTAGATTAAAAATTGAACCTTTAAATTAAAAAAATAAAATTAAAAAAACAGCATAAATCATGAAATCTAAATAAAATTAAATCTAAAAACTCACAAATATCTTTAGGAGTAGAAACTTGAGAAGAAGAACAACAACAGGTGCGGCACACTTTTACAGCAGCGTTAGCGACACACTTCATGACGACAATGTGGCGCAAGTTCGCAACAAACATAACAGCAGTACATTGCATTCACGTCTATGGAACGAGGGAGCAGCGCAACACGTCGTGGCGAGAGCGGAAGCCTCATCTTCAACCCTAACGCCTCAAAAAATCAGATAATTCAAACTCCAAACCCTAATAAATCATAATTCAAACCAAGTTTTTAACCCTTAAGCTTAATTAGATCATAATCTAAAAATAAACATTAAATTCTAACAGAAAATCACTAAAATTCGAACACAATATACTTGAAATTAGGGGGAAAAGAGACAAGGAGCAACGAACCTTGTTGTGGGTGAGAGGAGACACACGACGTGGTAGTTAGTGAGCATGAGTGATAGTCGTGAGAGGGTGACAGAGGGAGAAATATATTTGGGGAAAAAGTGAAATGAAAATGAGGAGGAGAGAATGGAGGGAGCATGAATTGGGAAAAAATTGAAATGAAATGAGTAGTAGCGGTTCATAAATGGAAAAGGAGTTATAGTAGGCATGAGTGATTTTTGTACTTAATAGAAATATTGACTTATGCTTTTGGTAACCAACATAATAATATTTATATATAATAGGTTTATTTATAAAATAAAGTATTTAATCTATTTTTATTTATTACTTAATATTGTAACAATTTAACGTGATGTTACAAATAATACCTATATGTAACAACTTTATCAAATGTTGGTTCAAAAAGTAATTGGTAACCAACAATGGATATGATGGTGTACAAATAGGAGTTACTTATGTTATTTTTCACTAACTCAAAGGGTGTTGTCATGAAACACATCAATTACTAACACTATCATAATTATGATGAAAAAACACTATAATTGCATAACAATGTCGACCATAAAGCAAACGCGACAAGTAAATAATTCTACCAACAATTAGTGGGTTTAAAAATATCCGATTCGATGGTCCGATTGTGACACGTGATCCGATTCAAAAAACGGATATCCGATTCGATTTTTTAAGGTTTTTGATAATTCGGATCAATATGCGAATTACAATTCGGATTCGGATCGGATTTTGCACTTTAATTTCGGATATTCGAAATATTCGATTTTCAGTTATAAAAATATTATGAAAAAAAATAGCAAAAAATAGATAAAAAAATGCATTGATCTGCGATCAATCCGAAACTTCTGATATCTAATCCGAAATTTTGATTCGGTCGAAAGTTTTGATGTCGATATTTCGATGTAAGATTCCCCGACTAACCCTTTGAACACCCCTAACTTAACATATGGTTGTGAACTATATTGTCGAAGAATCCAAAAGTTAATTTTTCTCTAACAAGACAAATGGGGCTTGGTTCCACCAGTATACTTACATAACATTTTTTAATATAAGTTGTACATACTCATATGGTTACAAAATATAACTCACTCCGTAACGAAAACTTTAACGTTTCATATTTAGTTGTAACAAAAAAAACTTCTTCAACCCATTTACATTTTCTTCATTGGTAATTTTAAATTACAAATATCTCCTTAACCACAATACCTTCTTTTGTTGCCACTATACTAAATTCAATTTTTGAAAGTTTTCATTACGGAGAAGAGTCATATATATTATAAACATATATTCGATAATGAATCTCCTTAAAAGTTGTCAGGTTGTTTCAAATTTAGCTTGTTAATGTCATCTTAATTATCTAATTTGCAAATCACAATGACATCGCCCTTACAAATTAAGAGGACAATTTTTTACTGCTCAAAAATGCCTAGTTGACTTTCGTCGACTGACGATTGACTTTGAAGGACGAGCATGACATTTCCTATCACACTCTAGCCTGGCGATCAGACACAAGCGCCCGAGATGACCCGGTATGGTCTACCCAATAGAAAGGCCCATCAGTGTTCAAGTTTAAGAGTGAATTGGAAGGAAAGATGGAGAATTCAAACCTAAAGAAGCGYCAAATAAACTATTGTCATGAAAGCAATCGCCAAACTGCCATCCCACATTCACACTCAATTCAAAGGCCGCCGAAGGAAACAACAACAAAACATAAACATCAACTTATCTTTCTTCGCATTACTGCTTTCCTTAGTTACACTTGGCTTAGTAGCCAAGTATTAGTTTAGCGTAGATTAACATTACCACAGTGTACTCTATCATGTATTACGAATCTGCAGGTACTTTCATTTTCAATTGTGTGAACATGGAGGTAATACCTTTTCCTTGTAATACAGTTGTAGTCTGACTCTATCGGTTACTATATAATGGAAGTCTTTTGCATCTTTTATCTATCTTGTTTGTCTTAAACTTTAATCTCGTTCCACACTCTATTCAATTTTCAAAGTAATCTACTTTTTTCTTTTAGCTTTTGTCTACTTTCCTCATAGACTTTTTACGTTAGCGAGGTTATCCGTTATAACCAGTAACAAGAGGGACAACCCCCTAACGAACCAAAAACAATATTGGGTGGTTGACTTATTGGTGAAGTGCAAAATCACYTCAACAGATGTGRTTTAGCGTCTAGACCGCACCAAATCGCACCATGCTCACCCCTATTATCTCTATCATTAATCTATATCATTGCAAAAACACAGATGGTCAACCTATCATTGATCATAAAAGAAAACAAGAAAAACTATATAAAACTTGAACCAAAAAGACAATCTAATAACCAACTAGAGTTAGCTTGAGTGATTAAGGGCCTCAAACTCCTTAATCAAGGTCTCGGGTTCGAGCCTTGAAAACGGAAAAAATTCTAGCTGGGAGGGATGCTACATATCGAGGTACCCATGCAAACTCCCGCAGGAGATTAGTCCACTCACCAAAGGCGATGGGAACTCTTCGTAGTAGTAAAAAAAAAGAAAATCTAATACATAGCCCATGAAATGAAAAAGACAATAAATTACCCCCTTCGTAACGTAAAACTTGCAACACTTTCTATATTTGGGCGTAACAAAAAACTTGCAATAATTATACAACTTTCCTCATTTGGTAAATTATTCATAGCAAAATTACCATATTTTTGGGACCACTTTTGCTATTTTGTCTTTTTCTTGCCGTATTATTTCTCTCCTTTTATTTTTGGGACCACTTCATTAATTCACTACTTAACTACTAATAGCTAGAGGTGATCTAATAGAGCCAGACCGGAATTTTGCAGGCTTTGGTTATGACTTTTTCGAGCCGAATTCGCACCGGGGCGGGCCTGACTCGAAATTTCCATTTTCTATCTAGGCTTTGGTGATCAAATTTTAGGCATTTTGGTTAAAAATTTGGGCCCGGCTCAAAAAGCTAAGCCCACGCTTATTTTCCGGGCTAACCCGACCCGACTCGACCTATCATCACATCTACTAATAGCTTATTTTGCATTGAGAGGAGTGCTAATACAACTGTTGCATTTATTCCATTACGGAGGGAATAATTTTTGAATCGAACAACTTTAACATTGACACATTTTTCTTACTCGTGGACATCATAATTAACACAATTCTATATGACATAGTCAATTTGTAACTTCTGAGTTGAATGCATTATTTCATTTGCACCTAAATGTCTATGCAAACCTTCCTTATATATAATAGACTAATAGAGACAAAAATATATTATAGCCATTAACTTTGGCAAATAACTTGTATGTTTTAATGGGCGCTTTTGTAGCAAATTAACCCCGTTACTCTTATCAATTGTGGAAGTTCACTCTTAAGTTTAATTAGTGCAAATTAACCCCATAAGATTAAAATTAGGTGCGATTCATCCAAAATTAATAGTAAGCTCTTTTTAAAAATATTTATTTCATTTTTATATTAAATCGATAAAAGTATTTGATTTTAATACAATATCTTTGTATAGTACCATGCACTAATAATAYAAAGCAAAAACTACTCGTATGACCAGTTTCTTCTTACAGTTTACCCCTTACCTTATTTACAAACATAGCTAGTCTGATTTTTAACTTTCCCTTTTATTCTCTCTTCTAACTTTCCCCATTTTTTTCTCTCTCTACCTTTAACATGGCTGGTGTTTTTAACCTTTAAAAAACATTATTGATGATTTATTTCTTCTAATCTATTCTTTGTAGTCACCCAAAAAAAATAGAAAATCTCATTTTGGTGATCAGAAATTTGAAAGAAAAAAAGAGCTCCCTGAATTTATACTTCTGTGGCCTCACTATAATCACACACGCACCTACAACCATTCAAACAAAGATTAGCAACAGCTTAACAATCAAATCCGCTTCGAAATCAATGGTAAATTTACACAACGTGGCCATCTGCATCGCACTTATTGATGCCCTACACACGGTGTGGTGAACTAAAGAATGTACACCACTGATGGCTCTCACAAACCCACATTCAATCTTCGCAAAACCTATTCATTTGTGTTTCCATGCACATCAACCATTCATCAAAATTACGAAAGCTTGTACCTCACATGAATTGTACACTTAATGTTTTTCATTTTCACTAGTTAATATAGTTACTGTGATTTTGGTTTCACGGATGCATTCGTAATTGATACTGTCTATTTATCTCAACCAACCATCGTCGAAATCTTCTGTCTGTAAGTACCTGAATCCAGCTACTATGTATAATTTCATCGTCAGTTGATGTCTCGCAGTTTTCTTCCGCATTCATCCCTCAGATTTAAAGAATAGCAATGTCTATGAACACATAGATCTGATATGGTTTTTCCGGAAACCAATCATAGACTAGTATGCCGAACGTATCTTTTTTATAGATTAAATTCAATCACATTTTCAGCCCAAACCCAACACACATCATCGCAAAGTAAGATTCAGTTATTACACCGTGACACTAAAAGCAACCACAATGATCGGTTTTTGTTTCATATAAAATCAAACCATACTGATTTGCGAACAAAGTAACGCATCTAAATAAATCAATAGACGCTAATTGATCGAAACGCGCCCAAAAAAGAAGTCAAAGAAGAATTTCGGCAACAAGGCGAAAAAGGGAAATTCAACCCATCCCTCCTGCTTCGCATAGACTGGGCTGTCCTTGATCATGAGAGTTCTGATTGTGTTACCTTTGTTCGTTCTCTCATTGTTAAGCGAAGAAAAGGGGCAATGGAGGAACGGGATCGTTGAAGAGGAGGAAAGGAACTTTGAGGAATTAAACAAAGCTTTCTTTGAGTCTATGTAAGATGCGTTACTATCATGGAGAGAGGAGGGTGTATTTGCTTATATATGTTTAACTGGGAAAAAACATAATTCAATAGAGGAATATGCATTGAATTAATGAGTGTAGTGTACTGTCTATCTGCTTGTTGATATTGAGAATGTTTGGTAGTTAATGTCGATGTGGTGAAATAAAAAAAAGGCATGGTAAGCCAGAAATAGATGTACTGCACATGATTTTTTGATAGATTAGTGATGCATTGAGCCCAAGAGCTTTGGAGCTTTCTGCCTTTTCTCTTTATTCACATCTGTAACGTTTGTTCATTTTTTGTATTTAGATCTGCTCGTTAGTTTCTAGGAGGTTTCTTTTAACGCTGTAAAATGAAACATGAGAATTAATATCAGATGTCAAAATCTCTTCTCTGATGATTTACAACCATTTACAATGTAATTTTCACGTGTTTTTTATATTCTGTATTCTATAAAATTAATTGATTGGTGACTACATTGAGTCCATTCATGGTTTTAGGTATTTATGCTTATTTTTATCTGAGGTTTTTATTTCTTTGCCTATTCATTTTTTTCTTTCATTTCGCAGCTAACAGACTTTTCTCATCCTTTTCGTACAGTTAAATTTATCTATAAGTGATGCAGCGTAGATGCTATTTTTAATTAGGTCTTTATGACCTATGAGCATGCCAATGGTTTTTGCTTTTTTGCATAAGTCCACAATGTGAAACGAGTGAAATGTAATTTTGAAGCTAAACAGTTTGTCTACTGGCTGATTTCTTTTTTTTGTTGCCTTTGTTTTCGCTTTATCCATTATTTCCTATTTTCTGGCTGGATATGTATTAATTTCTTCAAAGTTTTTCTATGTGCTTTTTCTACTATGCTAATCAGAGAAAGTCCGTTGGAAAGGTACTTCTCGTTCCTTAATATCATATCGGATTTTGCCTATTCGTACCTTTCTATTACCTCTCTTAGTGATTTTGTTTTCGAGTAATTCTGACCATTCTTCTAGTGAGCGACTCCGCGTCGCCATTCTTCATCTTATTTACGTCT
>SNQN01001801.1:25362-38183 GCA_008642245.1 Bassia scoparia | reverse complement strand
AATCGAAAAGGAGGTGGAGTGGAGAGCACAATTGAAAGAGCCTCTGCGCTAAAGAGTGTTTTCTTTCTTTCATCTTATATACTTCCTCCATTCTTTTCTAGTTTTGCAAATTTCATTTTACTTGCAATCTACCTCTCTCCTCCTCCTCCTCCTCCTCCTCCTATAATGTGAGTCCCCTTTTTTTCTCTATCTTTTTTGTCCTCTTAAATCTTGTGCAATCCCTATTGGATGCAGCTAAAAAAGAACAACAAAGTATTTTGAGATATAAAGCTTAACCAAAAAAATATTAAAAACTCGAGAAGAAAAAGATAAAGAAAATTTCATTCTATGCTTTAGCCATATAAAATAACCTTCAATTGCCTTTCTTGTTTCCTTTCCCAATGTGTAGCATGAAATAAACATTTAACACCTAAATAAACGACCTAAAAATAGTTGATAGTACATAAACTCACCCTCCCACATACACACAAATAGTGAAAAAGAGATAAAAGAGCAATTAAGAAAACATTTTTTCAAACTACAATCAATCAATCAAAGCCTTAATCCCGTAGGTAGGTTGAACCAAAAGAGGTTATTCCATGTAGTCATCACCAAGATCTTAATCCTGTGAGTCACATCTTGGTTAACATCACTATTCTTTTGAATGATCGACCCATGATATTTAAAACACTCACCCATGGCCAAATCATTTGTGTCCAAACTCACTACATCATCGCTCCCCCCCAACCCCACTTCGACTTTGCTTACACCCTCTAGATTCCAATCTTTATCTCTCTTGATCCAATTAGACATAAACCTAACCTTTATTTTCATCCACCAAAACGATATCTTCCACAAACATCATACATCATAGAACCTCATCTTAAATTGGCCTTATACTTCATTTAGAACGTTGCAAAAAAAAAAAAAAAAAAACCGGCTTGGATGCGGTCACCGTGATGCAATCCGACTTGTTCAATCTCACACAAGTCTTAATATTAGTTGATACCATTATGTACATATCACTTGATCAATCTCCATATATCTTTCTACACATGTCAACTAAAGTGCATCTCTTGTGCACCTTTTCAGTTATTGGAATTCTCGTAAATCATAAACCATATGTAGGGTCCTCTTAATGGGCCTTGAATTGCTTTATGCGATTATCGGGACACTAAAACCAATGTTATAAAAATTTTCTGATACCTCCCTCTGCCTACAGATTCTATACCCTTTCCCACAACTTCGATGTGTGAGCTCACTAAGCTTGAGCAACAACTAATTTTTTAAAATACCCTCATTTTTGGTCGAGCATCACGACCAACATTCATGGGACGTTTGGCATGGGTTCATGTTCCAATTTAAGAAGAAAAAGGCAAAGTAAATACTCCAACCTGTGCTGAGGATCTTCAACCTTGGGTTAAAATATTTTCCACGTATCTAAGATTTAATTCCAGAATTGAATGATTTTAACAAAGACTGTTTGAATTATATTGAGCAATAATTAAACCATTCTTGCATTAGCCCTCAATTTTGGGAAATTGGAATCTGAAAGAGATGTGAGCACCTAAAGCTTACCATGTTCTTTGTAGTTTTTATGCACGCCGAATGCGAACAATTGTAGCAGCCTTTATTTTGGTTCTTTATGTTTCGTATCATATTCCTTTGTTTCGAAAGTCTTTATGATGTAATCTTTTCATTTATTATGGTATTTTCAAATCTAGTCATGATTTTTATTGAATTAGTTTTGATTATTTTTTGAGATAAATAATATTCATCAGTTGCCATCAATTGAAAAAACATGGTGGTTCCATTATATTAATATGTAGTCTTCATTTTTATTTTGTATTGAACTAATTTTGTTTTACTTATGTTATATATCTTAGGAATTTATGCCGTCTAAAGTCGTGTTGTCAAGTACTGAAAAGGCTCGCTGGTAGAGGAAAAACCACTAAAATGACTAGATGCTACGGTGTGTAAATACTCTTAACTAACATCTAATGGTTCTCTGTATCACGTTATCTATTCTTACACATATATCCTTTTATTTTAGAATTTATCCTACATTCGTAAATTTTTTTCCACTTCTTATATGAGAGTCAATTTAAACTTCCATTCAATAATTTTTTGTTTTACTATTAATTTCCATTAGTGATGAGAAACTTTCTTTTTTAGATTTTATTTGAAGTGAGATAGTTTATGCCTTCTTTGATCCATATAAATTTTTTTGTTTTTATGGGTTTGATTTTAAATTCCGGTTTTCTTTTGAGCAAATGTTTTACTTGGATTAGTTTACTTTTTTTAGGTTGCACTTATGTACATTTGACTATGTAACTCATTTGACAAACTTATTACATTTTGGGTGTTGTGATGAATACAAGTATAATCAATTTATACCGTGTAGTGCGGTAATTTGTATTTTCAAGGGGCGATGACATCCTTTCAACTGTAGTCTCTCCCACGCCTTAGTCTAGAGACTGAATAATATTAGTAAGAGTAATGGAAGACGTGAAAAACGTATAGGGTGATATGGTAATGAGTGATACGCATCGCTTGTATACGTCAAGTAAGGGGCATAAGGTTGAGAAAGATTCCCTAATTTTAAGGATCTCCGTGGCGGCCGCAGAGAGGAATTTATAGATGTTTAGGGTATCTTATTGTATTTTGGCCTGAGACTGCCTGGTCTCCTTATTTCTTCAACAGGTGATTGAAATGCATAATTTATCTACAATATATGTTTTTTAATTCTCAACGCCCAAAAGGAATTGCTTTGTTGACATTAAGAAAGTTTTACATACTTCAATATGATCCTAAAGTTAAATATCATTCCTTAATAATTAAAATAAAAAAAGTTCACTTTATCAAATACACATAATTACATATCTACGAGTTTGTTAATTTTAAGCATAATAAACGGTTACTATAGCAACTATTGATTGATTGATGAGTACAAGGGAACCAAATATGCTATTTATGTATATTTGGATCACTAATATAAGCAGGATACTTAGAGTACATGGACACTACCTGCACCTAGGCTAACCAAATGTGTTCGACAGTTTTACACCCAGAACATTCAGAGAATTTTTAAATGAAGTATTACTTACATGATCATTAAGGAACTTACAACATGTCCCACCTCTGAAATGAGGCATGTTCTGGGTGAATTACTGCATCCCCATCAAAACTGTACATCTGTAATGATATATGCCATTGGTTTAGAAACTAAAAGAACGATGATCCTTGCTGATCTTCGCAATTATCTTCCTAATAGAAGCATATTAACTCGATATAAACCATCTTTAATCCGTAGCACTTGCAAGGATTACCTTTCCTTGTCCCAGATCCTTCACCGCAACGTATTCATGCACACAGACTCCTGTGATCACAATAGATTCCTTTCTCCGCGAGGACGATCAAGCAGCTCAGGTCTTTCTGTCTGCCACCATGGTCTTAGAATTAGATACGATACTCACGTGCAGAGAGGCAACAGTAGCTGTGCAATCTATCAGTTAGCTCGAGGGTTTCCAGAGAGGACAAAATACTGTCTCAAATCATTATATTTCGTCTATCTGATGATTAAATCATAATACCTATACTCAGCAACTCATATAGATTAGAATACACCTAGTATTGTGCGGTTATTAGTTCTGCTACACGTATTGTTTACATTTACAAGTCTGCTATCATCTCATATAAGGTACTTCCAACATGAAAATTCCCTCATGGACTACTTGAAAAAACAAAGATATGTGTCCCATGTATAGTACTAAGACATACTAATCTCAATCCATTTCTTTGATTTACTTACAACTAGTACTTTGTTGCCGGCTATGTCAACTGGAGCGGCTGTTCGTTGTTTTCTGTACATTTGAGGTTAATCTTCTTGATGTTTACAATTTTTTTCTTTGTTTGTGTTTATTGTATGTAATTGTTAACCTAAGCAAAAAAAAAATGAGATTGTTTTGACTTATGATTCTCTATATTTATCTGTCAATCAAGTTGTTTTGAATTTAAACTCATACATTTTCTCTTCCATTGCATATTAAACCTGATACAAACATTCAAAATTCAACCACAAGCTAACCAACAACAATCATGCCCAATGTTAATGGGTGAGTCGGAGACATAAAAATCAAAGAATTTATGTAATAAATCAAACTGCCAATTCCTGATAAAAGTAGGAATCAAATAAGAGAGCAAGGCATATCACTTAGTGACGTCAAACTATTTGTACTTCATGCTTTAATAAATAGGAAGGGAAGAAGGGAAATACAATTGAAATATTTTATTGTGATTAGAGGTCATCTATGAAGGAGTTAATAGATTAAGTATCGACATACCAAAGTTTGGCAGTTCTATGAATATTATCGGCATGGCGCCAGAAGGGCGAGAGAAAAACCAATTAACCAAGACAAACACTGTATTAAACTAAGGTATTCATGTAAATTCTGTCATTCAAGCGAGGAAGGATTAGATTATGAAGCAATGAATGATAGTGAGAGTGGAGTCCCACCTAGGTTATATAATGGCTCTTGTTTTTATATACTAGATATCGATTTGCTGCTTTATGATTGCATAATAGCTGAATGGGACCGYCAACAACAGCAAATTAGGAAGAGAGAGTGTATGACAAGTATAAAGCCATCTGCAACCTGAATAGATAATTATCACCACCTATGACAACTATTATAGAGTACACTATGAGCCATGCAAGAATCATTGGTTTGATGTTTAAATGGATTGCATTAAATAATTGAGTTGCACTCTGWTTAGCTGATCACAATCAAAGATCACATATATACACAAAGWTCTAATCCAACCAAAGCTCAGAGGAAGGAAAATGTATGCATATAATTTGCAAAGAGTCCCAATCTAGGACTATGGTTCTAATTCTCAYAGATCTAGCCTAAAACAAAAGGATCCCTTTGTACTACAGGCTAAATCTTTGTAAGTTGGTTTTCTACATCAGAGTAAGAYGTGTTAAAAAAATTGCAGTTGATGTGATAATGTCACAATTTCATAGACTCTCCATTGAAACTTGAACCAATAAATCAAAGCAATGGCAATTGATACATTAAGCCAATGGTGAAAAGGATTCATCTCTTTGGCGCTTTACTTAAGAGGAAAAGGAAGACAATCTATAAAATAAAGTATTTATTTTAATTTMAMAAGAATTAMGCCAGCAGTACAGGATAGTAAGATTGATAAGTAAAATCAAGCTATAATGGACTGTTTTTCTAATTTTAATTTGATGATATACATAATAGCCAACACGATCATCCTTATGAATTAATACAAAAACTTTCATGGTAGGGAGTGTGTGAAGGGGTAGGAATGCCCTAGACTATTCATGGCATATACTCCCTCTGTAACGTAATACTTGCAACAATAGCTATTATTTGTGAGAGATAAAATATTCAATTGTTGCAACTATTACGTTACGGAGGTAGTAGAACTTAGCCACACAGAACAGGAACCAGCCGAAAAGACATTCAGTTGACGGAGGCAGATACTATGCAATGAATGCTAAAGCACCCAAAATCCAAATCTACCAGATAATAGATCCATGAGAGCTAAGACCACCGACACCAGCACTAAATTGGGGTATGCAAATACATGCGTGAAAAAAAATTCAACAATTCAAATATAAGCATGCTGCACAATATCAACAAATGACCGAAGCTGCAGCTTGAACTAACATTAATTTGGTAGGCTCTTTCAGAAGCATCCCTTTTCCTCTACCCCAACATAATGACTAGCTCAAAGCTTGTAAATTCTCCAGGTTAAGTTTACTCACTAGGTCAGCTGAATAAAGATTTTCAGAACAAAATGTACAAAAGTCAACAAAAACATCAAAAGTCCGAGACTCGACACTTTCTAACCTGAAGAGCATCATACAAGATGGCTAAAAATAGAAGCAGAGAATCAGGTGTCTAAATCTCCAATTCCTGTGACACATGCAAATAAGAAGTACAAAGCCACAAAGGGACTTCAATGAAGAGCACCAATTCCTGTAAAGTGTAATTTTGRATTCAAGTGCAATTTATTATTCAACGAATCTGTTGATACATATTTTGAGTTAGTTTGTTGCTTTGTGTGAGCTGACGAGTTAGTTTTGGGGCAGGGTAGTAGCTTTTAAACAAAAGGGGTTTGGAGTATGTGAAGAAATCATTCAGAAATTGGTAGTGACTAGTGAGTATTATAATCCAGGGAGAGCACCTCTTCTTGAAGTGAGGCTAGCTTGTAGTGTATTTTTCCCTAATTGCACCACATTCATATCTTTTGTATAAATGACTTGTCTTCTGGGTCAGATTGTGTCTAGTATTACTTGATCCTTATCAATAGAGTATCAGGCCATTAAACTAATACCACCTTGGTCAACCTTGACGATTTCAGAAACTAAGTGCTCAATAGATGAAACACTATTTAAGGACTTAAGTTATTCTCAAWTAGAGTACTGACCTTCAAGGATAGCAGCTATTGGATTCTACATAGATARCAACCACAGCCAAAAAAGAGATCACTCTCAAACTATACGTTGATTCTTAAATTTAAATTGCCTTGTAAAAAACTGTMGACATTTCTTTTTATAGAGCTTTGTTTTAAGTTATAGAATACAAGATATATGCTGCAAAATGAATAGCAGAATATACAGCTAGCCAACTTTATATGCAATACTCCTATGTAAATTTCAATACCAAAATCCAACATAACCCAAAAACTCATATTCTCCACCTACGGGAATGAGAGTAAACTCTACATGATGAACAGAGGACCATTCTAATTAATCCTTAATCCAATCACCAGTACTTCATCACAAATAAATGTGCAAATAATTTTATTTAGCGACTCAATTTAGATCATAATACAAGCCAGAAAATTTCAGTAGAGCTGATTCCGAGAGGGAAACAAGCTAAAATGTTGGAGATGAGTATTCAAGGCAGTATGGCTAAGCTTTGATTGTTAATTGAGTTATTCTGACACATTAATTAATCAAACACTCAACACTACTACTAAAGTGGACTAATAGCTATTTTGCAGAGTATAGCAGTCACATATTAAGGCTAGGCAAGGTGGTGATACCAAAAACACGGTTCAAAAATAATACTCTGCATCTTAACCTGCATCAGCATGTCAACTATGTTCTTGGATAAAATGAAATGATTCCAGTATCCACTGACTCTTCTGTGTTATCAACAAACTTAGCCCCTGAATAAATTCTTAGGACATTTTGGTTGAAAAATATGGTAGGAAAAGGAAAAGAAGAAGATGTGATTTTTTAATGTTCCCATGTTTGTTGATGAATGATGAGTTAATTAACAATAGGAAGTGAAAGCCCTCCACGTATATTTAACTTCTTCTTCCCCACCCACCAATATTCGGGGTCAAGAGGAATGAAAAGTAAAAGTAGTAATTCACATTTTTATATTCTTCCCTCATTTCCTTTCATTAAAACATTGTAAAATAAAACTCCTTTCTTTTCCTTCTCTCCCTTACTTACTAATATTAACCAAATAAAGTTGTGTTCTATTCTATGTTTACGTTTCAGAATACATCGCCACTAAAAAGAGGGGTAGTGAGGAAGCCCCTTTAAAATTTCGCTCTTCTTTCCTCCCAAAGATAGGAAAATTTGACAGGAGGAGAATAAAGTCATAGAAATCATTTCCTCTCTTCCATTCATTTTTTCCTTACCAAATTGAAAGTAAAATCCTTTCCTTCTCTTCCTTTTTTCTTCATATATAGCGCAAAATAAACATTGCGTCCAATCCATCTCCAGGTTTAACGATCCACACAGGTATTTTGAGCAGAATGAAAAATTCATGTCAATAGTATATAACTTCCATTTTTCCTTGCATACACATTAAAAATCATTAAATTCAATAAAAAAAGGCATCCCATATTGATTTCATTCCACAATCATCATGCTCACAAAAATCCCACATATTGCTATGCTGCAGCAATGAACATGGGTTTCAATTAAAAAAAGCATAATTCAGAATACCCCATCGCTCAAATATTTATCATCTATCAATTTTTCTTATGCACAATTAATAAAACAATGTGTTCATCAAAACAGATATCACATCGTAATCATAACATTAACATTGCAATAAAACACACAACCAATGCAAAACATCGATAAAAAAGTATTGGAAAATGAACAAACCTGAGGGTAACTGAGAGGATCTAGAACGATGACTAACAGAGGTGATACCATTGAATCAGATGAAATTATTCGACCAACTTGCGCATTACTTATATCATATATTGTTATGCTTCCTCTTCTTCTTCCTCTTCTCTTCATGCTACCATTTTTATATTCCTACCCAGAACAAACAACGAGAAAAGCTAAAACTTTGTATTGAATCACCCGCTTTTTCAGCGATCTGTGAAAGACAACATATTTGAAGAATACCCAATTGAGATTTGTTAATTAAAATTGTGGTAATGGATTGTTGTAATGGAGGAGAGAGAATGACAGTAGAGAGAGAAAGAAGATGTGACGTTTGGGATGCGGTGAAATTACCAAGAGAGTGACATTGACGTGCCGGCGAATCAAACGGTGGTTGGATTTGAAGTTCTTGCTTTTAACTTTTTTGGGTGTTGCTCTTTTACACAAGAGTTTTGAGATTTGGCACAAAATAATTGAAAATATGCAGTAAARTCATGGTCAACCCCAAGATTTTGTTTTTTCTTTATTGAAACAGATAAGGGTTATGATCTAAAGATGACACTTTATCTAAATCATTAGAAAACGGGATAACAATAAAGGCGGCAATGGATCGGAGGTGAATCGGGTGATATATTATTGTCTCCAACTCTCCATCCACCCATGATCCCACCATTACCTAATTTATTCTCATCCATATGACCATATGCGATTCATCTATCATCCATGATAGTATGGTGAAATTTATCTTTACTTCTATACTTTTTCTAAAGTATTAAAACAAGTCTTGCTTACATCATTCTATCCTAAAAACGTACAAGTGTCACCCTCTCAAACAATTTTTTTCTCCAAAAATCTTCATGACATCATCTTTTTTTAAAAAAATATTCTGTTATTTTGAAAATTAAAATATCATTAACTTCATTCTTCGCTTTTCCAAGTACAAATGGATTTTATGCACCTTATTAATTTGATTAATTTGAAGTGATCACAACAATTAGGTTAGGTAGTGATATGTTCATAATAGAAACTCACTCTTTTAATAGATCTCTAAGGCTAGAATGTTTTCTAAGGATAAAATTGCTAAGTTGTGTATTCAATGAATTTGAATTGATCGAATGGAATTACAATGAGACCGAGTAGATCGAGGCCGCTACATGCAGGCGGATTGGGTCAATGATTCTTTCCGTACCATGTCCTCGAACCCACGAACTGGATACTTGATCAAACAGTGGGGCCACTAACTTGGCACCAATGTTTCGGGCGTCCGTGATTATCCTGTATAGGCACGGTGGCGATTCCCAAGTCGACAACACTACCCTAACGCACTCACGTGCGGAATCCATGGCTCAAGCCCACGAATGAAATCGACGTAGGACAAGGCCCAATAAGGGCATGCACACACCTACACGTAGCAATCAAATCGGGTCCAACAATGTGCCAGAATTTTTGATAGAAAAAGGCACATACCATCCGGGTCTGGAGCTTTTGTGGGGTACATTTGAAAAAGGGTGCATTGAACCTCCTCATGTTCTACATTTTTAATATCAAGTTTTTTTCTTTCTTTTATTAATTTTCAAAACATTATAAATTTATGCTAAAATTTTTATAACCATCTACTCCCTCCGTTTTTATTTACTTCCACCATATACCTTAATTGGWTATTTCAAATTACTTGCACYATTTCTCTTTTAAATATGTTGACTCATSAAATATTTAAGAACATACTCTCAAATTGAATGAAAAACTTCGACTCACATTTACTACTATAGGCGTGTGCCCTTATCAGGCCTTGTCCTATGTCGATTTCGTTTGTGGGCTTGAGCAACGGAAACCACATGTGAGTGCGTTGGGGGAGTGTTGTCGAGTGGGAAATCGCCACCATGCCTATATAGGTTAATCACGGAGCCCGAAACATTGGTGCCTAATTGATGGCCCCACTGTTTAATCCAGTAACTAGTTCGTGGGTTCGGGGACATGGTACGAAATGAATCTTTGACCCAAATCCACTAGCATGTAGTAGCCTCTAGTCGGTCTCAATGTAATTCCATTCGATCAAATTCATTGGATACACAACAACTTAGCAATTTTATCCTTAGAAAACGTTCTAGCCTTAGAGATCTATTAAAAGAGTGAGTTTCTATTATGCATGTACCCCTACCTAACCTTATAATTGTGATAACTTTAAATTAATCACATTATTACGGAGCCTAAAATCTGGTTGTGGACAATCAATTTGAATTTAATGTGATTCAAACAATTTTCGATTCTTGTTTAAATAATCAAAAGCGTTATGTATAAGAATCAATAATAATAATATATAAGAATTGACAACTCGAATATATGGAAATCAACTTACCTTGTATTGCTATCAACACAAAAGAAAACAAAGGTTAATGTATCAAAAGCAAGCTTTGCTTCCAATTGAACTGCTTATCACAAAAAAAATGAAATCGTTAGCATTGACAATTACAATTATAACGATTGCGAGAAAGGGAAAACGATTGAAGATAAAGTATTTACATGATTGAAAACCAAAAACAAAACAAAACTCAATGTATTATATTAATCAAACTTAATAATAAAAGAAGAGAGAGAGAGTTAGATTGAGTAGCCTCAGAATTTGTACCTAGATTCGCAAAGAAACGACTCCGAAAGTTGTAACAGATTCGAGAATCTTGGATGTTTTGAGTGATTTGTGTTTTTGCGAGTGATTTGTGTGAGAGAGAATTTTGAGAGCTTTGAATTGCACGTCGCACGATGATTTTCGTTTATGTTCGATTAAGCACCGAGAGCATGTATTTATAGGCGTTTTGAGGAAGATATATATAAATAGGGATTTGTATATACGATGTAGGGACCGTATATACAGTATGTCCAACCGTACATACGGTCCGGTTGATGTGGTAGCCAAGTCATCAACCAATCGTATATACGCTCCTATTTTTTTTATCTATCTTCATTCGAGAATTCTTATCCGTATTTTTTGAATCTAATCTACGATCAGGGAATATCCTTTATCCGATTTTGGCTTTCTTGGAGCTCAAGGTTAATCTTCTAGAATATTCCAAATCATTCCCCAATTTTCTAGATCACTCTTAGAATTTCTGAATTTATTTATTTTCAAAAATTATTTCGCAAACTTATAAAAATCATAGCGAATCGTAGAAAGATTAGAAAAAATATTTAAAAAAACTGGCGAACTCAAAAAATGAGAGCAATACGATGAGAATGAAAAATATTATAAATGAYCTTTATAAATAATTCTAAAAAATCATTTTGCTAAGAAAAATGGCCTAATAATAGAAAATAAGTAAACTAAATATTTTTTTGCCTATTATTGGGCCCTCGGCATATGATTTCAAACTTAAATTCAATTTGACTTGTGCCACAAGGTGTGGTTTTTGGATTTTGTCACAACTTTCGGAACCAATTCTATTTCTACATGTCATACTTTTCCTCATCGGCTATTCAATTTGGAGAGACACTTTTGGGTGTCTACAGAAGCCCCTACTTTGGCTAAGTCTAGAGAGAATCTTGTTCTCGTAAGACAAAAGTGAAAGTATTCAATTTGGAACGGAGGATAGCTCAAGACGTTCTGCGATCTTGAGTTACCCTTTTCGCTGGTACCTACAAAACAAAGGTTAGTTTTACCTGTTATTGCGCCCCATACAATTGTATTTCCTCAGAAGCACTTGGATCCTTGGGCGATCTTTCTCCTTACGGCTGACCTTGGCTTTCCAGGAGAAGAGATGTTGTAGATGCATGGATGTGTATGAATCTCTTTCGGTAAACATAAACCGTTCGAGGTCTCCCTTTGGTAACCATAAACCTTGTGGAAGGTGATAGGTGCATGTGTAAATGAATTTCCTTGGGTAAGAATATAAACCTCTGAAGATTTCCCTTTAGCAAGCATAAGCCTTGGGGCAGAAATGATGTACGTGAATTTCCTTTGGTAAGCATAAACCTCCAAAGATTTCTCTTCAGCAAGCATAAATTGCGGCAAAAATGATGTATGTGAATTTCCTTTGGTAAGCATAAACCTCCGGAGATTTCCCTTTAGCAAGCATAAGCCTTGATTTCACTTTTGCAAGCATAAGCCTTGGGGCAGAAATGATGTATGTGAATTTCCTTTGGTAAGCATAAACCTCCGGAGATTTCCCTTCAGTAAGCATAAGCCTTGGGGTAGAAATGATGTATGTGAATCTCTTTTGGTAAACATAAAACCGCCGAAGATCTCCCTTCAACAAGCATAAGTCTCGAGGAAAATGATATGTGTGTCTGTATCTCCTTCGGAAGTGCCTCGTTCCTCAGGAAGCCTTCCTTACGGCTGACCTTGGCTTTTCGGGAAGAATGTTGCGTATAGTAACAATCGAGTATAGCGATGAATGTCTTATAGGCTTGTATGAGTGAGTAGGAATAGTTGTGTATAACAACAATCGCATATAGCGATGATTGCTGTATAGGCGTGTGTAGAAAATAAGGCGATTGCATGTAGGGTGAACGCCGTATAGGCGGTTTAATTGACAGCTCAAATAAGTTGGGTCCTAGCTTTGTGTGTAGAGGTGGTGCAATGTGCAATGTTTAATGTGTAATGTGTTTGTGTAATGTGTTTACATAATGTGTTTGTGCAATGTGTTTTTGCAATGATGCGTATGCATGATGTATG
>SNQN01001800.1:63727-86511 GCA_008642245.1 Bassia scoparia | reverse complement strand
TTCTTTACGTTGCAAAACTAATGGGACAGAGGTAGTAGTATTTGTTGGCAACACAAGAAAATGATATGGAGACGTTTTATTTTTTTTGGTGCTAAAGAGGGGCAAAGCCCCATATGGAGACGTTTTATGTGTGAATATGACCACAAGAAAAGTCATTAGGTTTTTTTATGGTTGAATGAGAAATACATTGCATTGGATCATATCGTTTTGAGCTTGAGGATATGAACATCCACTCTATGGACCCAAATTGTCAATTACGTATTATGGTTATCTTTCGCTCATTTTTTTCCTTAAAGAATATTTTCGGCTCACCTTATTTTCACTTCATCTGTAAGAAATGTTTGTAACAAAGGAGTATCCCATAACTCTTAAAAGTGTGAGTTTTGGTTTTGCCCAATTTTAAATTACGAAATTGCCCATTTTATGCATTCATATTTACACAATGCCATTACTGTTATTCCCTTCCTTTTTTTGTTATGATACACGTGTGGGGCAGTGAACCATGACCACCGTATTCTACTACCTTCATTGAGTTCATTCCTTCCACCTAATGCTTTCTACCTAACATTTTCATTAGTGCTCAATTCCTGCCTTCCATCTTCTCTCTCTAATTTCCTTCCAACTGCTTGAGTATTTGATTCTTACAGCTCCATGTTGAATTGTTGATTACTCAGTTTTTTTGCATCTGCTTTATTGTGTTGCATGTTGGTAGAATTTTCGAGCCAGAGTGTGTTTCACTCATATTTTGTTTTGTGTGGATTTCTTTGGTTATTTTGCGCTGCGACCCATGACCACCGCCTCGGTTGTTCGAGATGGGATGTTGCATCGTGGATTTATGAGGTTAGGGTTTGTTCTTATTCTTGATGATTGATTGATGTTGCATTGTGGTTTTCGAAAGTTAGGGTTTTTTCGATTGATGGGGTTTCAAAGTTTGATTAGATTTCCTTTTTATATTTGGGTTGTTTTTCAATTTTAGGGTTCGAATTATGCGTTAGTATTTTTGGCATTTTTTTTTGAATTATTTTTGATCGATTTTTGTGTTTGAATTTTTTTCTTAATTTGTCGTGGGTTTTAGGTTTGATTCATAGTTTATTAATTTCTTCCTTTGTTATGCATATCGGTTCAAACTAAAGGGGATTTTTGGGGTTGATTTTACTCACAATGTTAAGCCTCCGTCCATTAGTTGTTCCACCTTGTTTGCTATATACGATAGTTTCTCATTATATACTTCATATTATATTATTGATTTTTATTGAGTAGATTAGAATTAACTGTTCAAATTAACAAAATTGTGAATCAAGTGTTAGACATTTCGCATTTCACATTTTGTAAGGCTTAGTTTCCTAAAAGATGAATGCCCAGTAACCTTAAATTCATTTTTGCTTCTTTCTCAGATTAATTCTGCATAAGCCCTATATCCTTAAGTTATGTCTATGGGCAAAAAAATTGATTGTGTTGTTAGATGCACTGTGTCAGGATATATATGTTAAAAGAACATCATCAACAGTAGAGGCTACCCTGCATATTACATCAAAGTTGAGTATCTTTTTAGAGTATATTTTGGACCTTAATTTCTTTTGGTTTGGGCTTGTAAATGCATGCCTTAATATTAATAGAATTAAAGATGTTAACAGGTTGAACTCGAGTACTTGCATGAGTATGCTGGCATCAGCACAAGCCTTGGTTTGACAACAAACCCCATTGTTAATTTTTCTGGTGGGAAACAACACCCTTGCTTTGGGTATTGACGTTTCATTTGGTTATGATTCTGGGAACTTCACAAAGTGCTATGCTGGACTGAGCTTTACAAATTTTGATCTCATTGCATCTGTGAATGTGTAAGTAGCTTTTGGATGCATTAACTAATTGCAAATTCAATCTCTAGATTTGTTTACAAATAGATTTAGGAGGAAGATCAAATTCTGCAGCACTTTTCAACTCCAGTTTGGTAAAAAAAAAGAACGATCCAATCCCGTTTCAATTCCACCATATATATCCTTTCTTTTTGTCAGCTTCTTGTTCTTCTTTAATTACAAGACTNAGCCAAATAAGAGCTAACTGGAAGAATTAGCGACCAACTAGAAGTAGTAGCTACCGCCATATCCCAATTGCGACCGACTTTTCAGAATTTGCGACCGACAAATCATATTTAGCGATCGAACATTGGCGGTCYCTAATTGTTTTTTAATTTTTTTATCTTTCTCTGAGATTTTTTTTAAAAAGAGGGGATMCTATAGCCCCCACTAGCACCACTGTGGGTCCGCCCCTGCTTATCAAAAAAAGTGTTCCAGTACGTAACACTTTAATAAAATATGTCTCACATGTATTATGAAAGTGTAATACTTTTCTTGATACGAAGGAAGTAAAATTAATAAGTACGGAGTGTAATAGACTTTCTTCGTAAACAAGTGTTTGCAATTTAGGAATATTTTATATCTCAAAAACATTACCCCTTTGTTGCAAATATTTATTGACAAAGGTACTATGTTAGAAATCATGATTTAAAAAACAGGTAATTAGGGTAAAATGGTAAATGAATAACAAAAAAAAAAAATGTTGAATTTTTCTAAGGTTTATATACCCTCCAAGTGTTGGTTTTTTTAAGGTATACCTCGCTTTTTTCAAATTTCTTTATTGTACCCATAAGGTGTCAACCATTAATTAGTCATGTCCTCTCGTAGTAACAAAGTTAACCTTTACAAAGTAATAAACTTTTTTAAAAAAAAACCTTAAATCTCTCACTCCTCCCTCACATACACCTGACACCGGCTTCTTCACACCCACCACCAACGAATTCGATCGCACCCAACAAACCCCACACTAGCCCACCTAGTNACCAACGAATTCGATCGCACCCAACAAACCCCACACTAGCCCACCTAGTGACCCCACCCACCCATGACCTAAAACTCTCTACCTCACCACCAAGGTCCAACCTCGAGACCTTGTGTGAACGTCCTTGATAGCTTAACACCACCTAACACATCTTGCTACCCCACAATCATTGCTCCACCACGAAATCCACTCCCACCGCAACCACTGCTACACTACACCACGAAACTCGTTGCCGCCGCATCCACTGCTCCACCCACCACGAAACTCGTCTTCGCACCAACAACTGCTCCACCCCACTTTGAATTGAAACCCACCACTGCAACAACTATTCTACCCCACCACAAAAACCACCACTGCAAACCCACTTGCACCGCAAACCTTACCCCCAACCCCGTGAAACCACCTTTCGATTCACCCTTAATCCCCCCCCCCCCACACACACACACACCCATAACCTAGGTTGCACCTAAACGGCTACAGGTACGTATTCTGACACGACACAGATATGGGAAAATGTCAACTTAAAATGATGGATGCGTGGACACGAGAATAGTAATATATTAAATATATCAAAATGAAGATAATTTTGCAAGCTTTTATTTAATATAGGTAAACTAACACTTTAACAATACCACTGTCGTATAAAAATTAAAATAAGTGAAAATGTATGCGATAAAAATGCTTAAATTTAAGTGAAATAAAATCAAATAAAGCAAACAAACCAAATAAATAAGTGAAGTAAAGCGGTGGCTGGCAAATCGACAAGGAGTACGTGACGGAGGAGTGACATGAGTGACGTAAATGAGGAGAGAAAAGAGTACAGTTATATATTCCAAAATCGACGTAAATAAGGAGAGAGAAGACGAAATTTATTGGTTTGAGTTAATTTAGCGAGTTTTGGGGGAGAAATGATAAAATGAATGTTTATGGTTTTAGTTTAGAATAGGAAAAAACTAGTCWTGTTCTCGAAAACGTGTTTGACACGTGTTCGACACGTTTCCTATCCGTGTTTGTGTGTCCAACAATACTAACACATRACTACTTCCTTGCATCCRCTTCATTTTCCTTATTTTCAATTGTTTTGTTGCATGTCAATCCTACGTTGTAGATTGCAATGTTTTTCTTTTTGAAATGTCCCAAAAAGATTGCAATGTTCTAAAAATGATATATGAGAACACTATTTTTATCTCACGAAAATTTGATTTGGACTTCATTTTTCTCTTTTTCTCATTAAGGCTCTGTTTGGTTGGGTGTAAAACATTTTCAATGTAAAATGATTTTATGGAAAACAATTTATCATGGAAAACAATTTGCATGAAAACAATTTATCATTGTTTGGTTGCATGTAAAAAAAGTGATGGAAGTTAGGGAAAATAAAGAGGATCCAAGGAGATAGTGAGGGAAGAGTATACATACAAGAGAAGAAAGGAAAATAGTTTTCCTTTCATTTTGGAAGGAAAATAGTTTTCCATCCATGTAAGCGAAATTTTACTCTAATGAAAAATAYTTTTACACRTTTTTATCTACCAAACAATGTAAAATAGAAAAAGGGAGGAAAACACTTTTCATGAAAAATATTTTACGTTTTATCAAACAGAGTCTAACTCTAACCTTACAAGCCATAAAAAAAAGTAATATTTTCTTTACGTTGCAAAACTAATGGGACAGAGGTAGTAGTATTTGTTGGCAACACAAGAAAATGATATGGAGARGTTTTATTTTTTTTGGTGCTAAAGAGGGGCAAAGCCCCATATGGAGACGTTTTATGTGTGAATATGACCACAAGAAAAGTCATTAGGTTTTTTATGGTTGAATGAGAAATACATTGCATTGGATCATATCGTTTTGAGCTTGAGGATATGAACATCCACTCTATGGACCCAAATTGTCAATTACGTATTATGGTTATCTTTCGCTCATTTTTTTTCCTAAAAAAGTTATCTTCGGCTCACCTTATTTTCACTTCATCTGTAAAAAATGTTTGTAACAAAGGAGTATTATTTATGAAAAATGAAGCAAAAAGATTCTTGTTGTAAATATTCGCTTACGAAGAAAATATTATGAGTAGTAAAAATATGTACAAATAATTTCATATGATAAAAATTAAAAACCTTTTTATTCTCACAAAATAAGTTCATATAACTTTATATTAGTGCAAATAATTAAGTTTAGATAAGTAAAATCATGGATAAAAGTAATAAACTAATAACATACCCTAGCTACCTTGATTTGGGAATAGTGTTTATTTTAAAACATTTACTTTTAATATTAAAATCAAGATATTTGAATAATTTAATTTTACTATTTTATAATCAATCTATAATTACATAATACCTAGGTTTAATTTCCATATCATCAACCTTTATTGGATCTTCAAGCATTTACTTGAAACATGACAGCTTATTAGCTTGAAGAACTTGATCAAAAACATTAAACTAAGGAGCTTTGCATTAACACTCCGTTTGGTAGAGTATAAAATATTTTCCATGAAAAGTGTTTTATTTTTTCATTTTTCAATTTTACATTGCTTGGCAGATAAAAGGGTGAAAATCATTTTTTATGGGAAAATATTTTTTTTTAAATGAAGGGAAAACTGAAAATTCCTCTCTCACTACCTCGCATCCCCTTCATTTTCCTTATTTTCTATCACTTTTTTAACATACAACCAACCAAACAATTGACAATTGTTTTCTGTAAGTTGAAAACTATTTTCCATATAAATGATTTCAAATTGAAAATGTTTTATGCCCAACCCAACAAAACATATATTAGTATGATCATCTAATGCAAATACAAGTAATTCGTTTAATTTGAGACCAAACATATTTTATTTTTATTTTTTTTTTACGAGAAAACTAAAAGATTTCATTAATATAGAAAAGTCAAACGGTATTTACAATTAAATTTCAAAGAAATTAATTGGCAAATACAAATATATCAATCTAAGAAATGAAATATATCATACGATTGAACCAAAACTTGATCAACAAAAGTCTTAAAGAAAATCTTCATCTGAAGCAATACTTTATGTGAGTTCGTGCGAATTCGACATCACAATAGATGTGAAATTACTTGGATGACAATACTTGCAGAGGCAATTAACTTTCCCCAAAAATTGAATTGAAGCAATCAGATGTTCATTACCAATGAAACCCAGAACATAATACCCATAGCTTAAAATCTAGATTAGAATAACCTGATCCCACAAAAGGGAAAAAAAACAAAAAGATCTAAATTTCACCACTAGGGGAAAATTATTTGACAAACAAAGATAGACTAAACAAAACAAAGTAGAAAAACAAATTGTATTAAGGAAAAAGGGTCGGAAATTAGACTATTTTCGACCTAAACGGACTAAAACCAAAAACCCTAGAGGAGAGGAGAGAGAAGAGATAAAAGGAGAGGCGGAGGGAGAATKAGTCTATAAACTTAAACTAAACTATTATATGAATAAATCAATAGATCTAATTTGAGATCAAACATAGAACGTAATTACGTATGTACTACTCCTTCCGTTTCGCGAAAATTCCTACCACATTCCTCATATGGACGTTCCATAAATTTTCTACCACTCCCACTTTATTTCATTTTGGGAAACCTTATACGAAGTATTATTTTTTTAATTGATGTAATGGTCCACCATGTGGAATACATCATACCACTTACAATACACTATTGTGAATTAAATAATGTAACTTTATTGGTTTCTCTCTTCAAACTAAATCTACTTTTTAACTGAACTGTTTGCACYCTGAAATGAATTATAWCTGAACTGCTATGGTTTAACCAGGATTGACTAAACTAACTGAACTGACAGCTCTACTTGGTGGTACCTTGCAAGATACCATCGGCTGTATATGGAGTTATTTTTCAAGTTATAGAAGGTAAAAGAGCTAAAGCCTTCAAGGATCACTAGTCAAAGTAAACAATTATGAACATGAAAACTTGCAACATGTTCATATAACATAGTCACATTTTGTGCTTCAATCCTTCAACAGATCTTTGCTTTTCAAATACTCAACAGTTGTGTCATAAATCTCGTTAATCCCATACTTGAACTCGAATCCCTCGTTAACGAGCTTCTCTGAGGAAAGGATCAACTTGGCCTTAGCAGGAAATTCTCCGAAACTGCAATCAGTAGCCATAACACAGAACACAGAATCAGCCTACTTTAGTTTGAGCTGTTTTTATAACGTTACTAGTAATGTAGAAGGATTTGAACTATACTGTGTTGGAACATTATACTGAGGGTAACGTTTGCTGAGGAAKTTTGCAAGATCAAGGACACTAGTGTTCACCGCGCAGCAGATGTAACGCCCTGCAGCTGATTCTTTCTCGGCCAGAAATATGTGTGCAAGACAGACATCATCCACATGTGTGATTGAGAATGAGCCTAATAGAATCTGCATACGTTTCATACGGGTTATGACAGACTCATCTCCTGCAACAAATAAACGCGACAGTATCAGTTTATAACTTATGAGTTATGATCAGTAAGAGTGCTGGWCTAAAAAAAATGAAGTTACAGTAATGAGGATTATATTGTGGACCTGTTAGCAAGCATGCAGCATAACGAATGCTGTTAGGGACATGAGGAGTTGTTGCAGCACCCGCGATCAAAGATGGTATCAKGGTAATGACATCAAGGCTGTTTTCTTCAGCGAATTTCAATGCTGTTTTTTCAGCCAGGGTCTTAGAAACAGGATAACCCTGTAAGGTGTCAGAGAACGCGCTTACTAATCAGAACAATTGTGATAATTGCTAGTTTTTTAGGTGCTAAGGACATTGAAAATGAAATGCCACATAAATTAGGAGCAATTTCAAATTCAGACAACTATAGAACATTGGAAAGTTATAGGATAGGTCTAAAAAAAAGCGCGAAGCCCTGGTTAGGATGGATCCTGGAACTTGAGAGAGTTTTGTTTAGAGAACTGCATTATGCAACTATTGTAGCATCAGAAAAAATGGCAGCTAATCAGCTATGGTACTGTAAGCATTATAAGTTACCCAATTAGGTGGCCGGTTGGAGTAGAGGTAATCAACATCGGTCCAATCCTCCTCACTAATGACATGACCATCCCCGGTGAGATTGTTAATTGATACAGCAGCAGCAGATGAAGTTATAACAACGCGTTTCACAGACTTTGCCTTCGCGCAGGCTGTTAAGACATTCATGACTCCTTGCACAGCGGGTAAGATGTGTATAAGAGACAGAAGTTATAACAACGCGTTTCACAGACTTTGCCTTCGCGCAGGCTGTTAAGACATTCATGACTCCTTGCACAGCGGGTACAATCATATCATGCTACAATGATTAAAACTTTTTAGTGCCCTGAAGATCTAAATTACAGCAGCAACATATTTACACAGTTTTTTTTTTTTGCTTTCGCTCATTTTGTTGTTTAGCTTTTGAAGGTGCATTGCATACCTCTGGATCCTCTGAGGCAAAGTTCACAGGGGTCGCGACAAGAAACACAACACCACAGCCTTCTACCGCGGCATCAAAGCTCCCCTGTCTCTTATACACATCTAGATGTGTATAAGAGACAGTGATAAAGATGCAAGCTTGGGAAATTTGTTATGTATATTTCTTGTGTGTTGCGGCACAAAATATACAGCCCTATATATATACAAACAAGCCAAGGAAACCTAGTATACAGCTGTACAAAGGACAAAAGGAGTTGGTGTGCAATCATCCTCGGATCACACAACCTTGGACCACAAGAAGCAGCCAAAATACAAAGGTGGGTTGTACACTGATTATCAACGATCAAAAAAAGCAAAGGCCTTATACATGGGCCTTCCCTTTACACTCCCCCTCAAACTGGGAGTGAGGAGAAGGAAGAACTCCTAGTTTGGCTAAGAGAGTTTGATGCTGAAGCACAGGCAGACCCTTAGTTAGAATGTATGCAAGCTGTTGCTTGGTAGGCACATATTGAGGCTTAATAGCTCCACTGGTGACTTGATCACGAACATAGTGACAATCAATTTCCACGTGTTTGGTGCGTTCATGAAGCACAGGATTAACCGCAATAGAGAGAGCAGCTTGATTATCACATTTGAGAAGCACAGGATGCAGGCATTGAAGACCTAAGTCTTTAAGTAGCTGCTTAAGCCAGGATACCTCACAAGTGGCAAGAGCCATGGCTCGATATTCTGCCTCAGCAGTGGATCGAGCAACCACAGGTTGCTTTTTAGTTTTCCATGAGACTAAGGAATCTCCCAAGAGAATGCAATATCCAGTGGTGGATTTTCTGGACAGAGGGCAGCTGGCCCAGTCACTGTCAGCATAAGCAGTGAGCAATGCACTGGATTTTGCAGCAAGTAGGATCCCTTGGTTAGGGCTCCCTGCAAGYTACCTCAAGATCCTTTTAGCTCCTTGCATGTGCACTGATGTTGGTCTTTGCATGAACTGACTCAAGGTGTGCACAGCAAAGGAGATATCTGGCCTGGTGATGGTTAAGTAGATGAGCTTGCCAATAAGATGCTGGAATGGAGTGGGGTCTTGTAGTATAGTTCCTTGATCATGGGTGAATTTCACATGAGAATCCAAAGGGAGTTTCAGAGGTTTGACATTTGTCATATTGAAATCCTTGAGGATGTCAAGAGCATATTTTTTCTGAGATATGAAGATTCCATCTGCATTCCTGTAAATTTCAATGCCCAAAAAATAGTGCAATTCCCCCAGGTCTTTCATATGGAATTGAGTGTTGAGAAATTGTTTGGTTTGAGTGATGAGCTTCATACTGTTACCAGCAACCAATAGATCATCTACATAGACTAGAACCACAGCAAATTGGTTGTCCTCCCTTTTGATAAACATAGAGTAATCAGCTTTAGACTGGGTGAAGCCATTGCTAAGTAGAGCTCCAGACAGCTTGCTGAACCACTGTCTGGGGGCTTGCTTAAGTCCATATAAGGACTTGTTGAGTTTGCAGACTTGATTTGGATGCTTATTGATGAACACATGCTCCCCCTGTCCCACAACAATGGGCTCATTAGGTCCAACATACCCAGCTGGAGGCTTAATATAAACATCTTCAAGGAGGTCACCATGAAGGAAAGCATTCTTCACATCCATTTGATGGAGATGCCAATTCTCTATGGCTGCAACTGCAAGCAAGGATCTCACTGTAGTCATCTTTGCCACTGGTGCAAAGGTCTGATCAAAGTCCACCCCCTCTCTTTGTCTGCATCCAAGGACCACCAGCCTGGCTTTCTCCCTTTCCACTGTGCCATCTGGTTTGAACTTGGTTTTGAATAGCCATTTGGTTCCTATTGCCCTTTTTCCTGGTGGCAGTGTGGTAATTTTCCAGGTATTATTGGATTCAAGAGCCTGCAGCTCTTGATTCATAGCCTTCACCCATTTCTCTTCTTTGACAGCAGTTTTGAAGTTGGTTGGATCACACTGCTGTTCTGATTGAGCCACAAATGCTACAGCATGTGACTCCACCTGCATATCAGCTACATTTGAGGTCTTACAAGTGCCAGAGGTGATGAAGTCTTGCAGCCATCTGGGTGCACTTCTAACCCTATCAGATCTTCTCTGAATCATTTCATCTGTGTTCTGAGCTGTATCATCTTGTTCAGGAGCAATATCAACATTCTGAGTGTCTGCCTCATGAGTGGGACCTGGAATAGCATTCTAACCTTCCTCTTGTTGTGGAGGTGTATCCACAGGTGTATTTTGATCACCATTTGCACTTGGTGTGGTCTGATCCTCCTCTGGCCACTTGCAGGGCAGAGTCACAGGTGTGGGTTCAGTAATTTGTGTCTTAGAGGACTCATGATAAGGGAAGATGTGTTCCATGAACCTCACATCTCTTGACACAAATACTTGCTTGGTGAGTATGTTGAGCAGCTTATAACCCTTTTGTGAACCAGGGTAGCCTAGAAACACACAAGGCACACCCCTAGGAGAGAATTTGTCTCTATTTCTGTCAGGGTTGTAGGCCATGGCTAGGCACCCAAAGACCCTCAATTTTGAGTAGTCAGGTTTCTTCTGAAACAATTTCTCATATGGACTCACATTTCCAATCACCTTACTTGGTAATCTGTTTGTGATGTGCACTGCAGCCAGGATACAATCTCCCCAGTATTTCAAAGGCAGGTTTGCCTGCAATCTAAGTGCCCTAGCCATTTCTAGCAGATTTCTATGCTTTCTCTCTGCCCTGCCACTTTGCTGAGGCCTGTCTACACATGTGGTTTGATGTGCAATACCTTTCCTGTAAAACAGTTCTTTGCATTTTCCTTCAACAAACTCAAGAGCATTATCTGATCTCACAGTAGCAACATCTTTGTGAAACTGTGTTTTCACAAGGTTAATAAAGGATTCTAAAACAATCACAGCTTCTGATTTATGTTTCAACATATACACCCACACTGCTCTACTAAAATCATCCACAATAGTCAAGAAGAACTGATGTCCATTTCTTGTTTTCACCCTGTAAGCACCCCATATATCTATATGAAGCAAGCCAAAGGCTTCTGAAGTCACAGATTCACTTACACTATAAGACAATTTTGTAAATTTAGACATTGGACAAATAAGACACATTTCATTCAGATTTGCATGATTATCATTCAAACAACCAGAAATTTTCAATTTGTCTATGGGAGCATGCCCAAGTCTTTGATGCCACAAAGCACAACTATCAGTCTTAACAAAGTTACAATTATTGTCAAAAACAGGTGCATCATCCTTTTCCTTCTTGCTTGCTCTAGCTACTTCAAGTCCCTTCCTGATCAACTCATCATGAGGTATATTCACCAAATAGTAGATTCCATTGCTTGCCTTGCCAATGGCTTTAATTGTCTTTGATTGTGAGTCCTGAATAACACAGCAATTAGGATAGAAGAGGACTTGACACTTACTTTGGTTCACCAATTTGTTAATAGAAATCAAATTGTGTTTGAATTCAGGCACATATGCCACATTTTTCAAGATCAAAGAGTTGTTCAACACAACTGTACCAGTGTGAGTCACAACAGAGGACTTTCCATTTGGAAGTTTTATCTTAGGACAATTTGTCACTTTTTTGACATCAGTCATGCATGAAATATCACAGACCATATAGTCTGATGCTCCTGAATCCAAAATCCAGCAATTATCACAAGCATTCACAGAATTGCAACTAAGTTTACCTGAGAATGGTGAATCCATATCCTCATCAGTTTCATTGCCTCCCCTGTTACTCTCAGAACTTCCTGGCAGCAGTTTCAGGAGCTGCTCTATCTGATATGAGGTGAGAGAATTTGATGAAGTTCCTCCTTCATCTCCAGTTGCAGCATTAGCAGACATCTTATAGCCACCAGGCTTGTTTCCAGCTGGTTTACCCTTGTTCCATCTTGGGTCTGGTGGGTTCTCTCTTCTTCCAGTTCTCTGGTTGTTTCTTGCCAAGGCATGACCTTTTGGATACCCCACCACCTGCCAACATCTCTCTGCGGTGTGGTTTCTCTTTCCACAGACCTTACACACTTCTGATGCAGACCTGTTCACATCCCCTGGCTTTTCATATCCTCCTGCCTTCTCAAGCCTTGAGTTCATAGCTGAGCTTTCAACAGGTGTAGCAATGCCACTCAACACCTCTCTCTGCGATTCCTCTTGCTGCAATGAAGCACATGCAGCCTCAACAGTGGGTAGAGGGCTCTGCATCAGCAGTTGGCTCCTTTGAGCCCCATATTCATCATCCAAGCCATTCAAGAACTGAAAAAGATGTTGTTCTTGCTTTTGCTGGTTCACTGCATTCATGTATGCAGCTATTTCAGGTGTTATCACTGAAATAGGTGGGAAGTTGTTAAGATCTTCAAGATCTTCCCACAAGCAGCTCATTTTGGTATAGTATTCACTAACAGACATACCATTCTGTTTGGTTTCATACATGGCTTTGCTCAGCCTGTATTTGTTTGCACCATTGCTAACAGTAAACCTTTTCTCAAGATTCACCCAAATATCTCTTGCATTGCTGAGATAAATTACTGACCTCTTGATATTCTCATTCATGGCTCCATGTAGCCAAGAAATGACAGCATTGTTACAGATGTCCCAAAGCTCTTGCTTCTTTGCATCCTCAGTGTCCCTCTTCACATTTCCAGTGATGAAACCCAGCTTCCTTCTAGCTGCCAAAGCTATCTCCATGCTTCTCTTCCAGATTCTGTAGTTGTTGATGCCCTGGAGTTTTTCTGAAGATGAGATATAAAGGTTGTTCTCATTTGGGTGAAGATACAAAGGGCTAGTCACATCAGGACTTGTGTTGTTGGTATCCTTTTCAGACATCTTTGGTTTGAGAACGGACCTCTTCTTTCTTCCCAGATTGATACACTGAGATTACAGTAGCTAGCAGGATGATAATGGTTGTTTCAACAACCTGGCTCTGATACCATGTAGAGTTGAATCACTCTAAGTTTTGCTGCTACTGTGAGTTTGTGTTAGAGATGATTGAGATGCAAAGTTGGGAATAATGTATGTATTTCTTGTGTATTGCGGCACAAAGCATACAGCCCTATATATATACAAACAATGCTAAGGAAACCTAGTATACAGCTGTACAAGAGGACAAGAAAGTTGTTGTGTAATCATCCTCGGATCACACAACCTTGGACCACAAGAAAGCAGCCAAAGTACAAGGGTGAGCTGTACAGAGCAATTAAGAAAAAGCAAAGGCCTTATACATGGGCCTTCCCTTTACAAAGGTGCATTGCATACCTCTGGATCCTCTGAGGCAAAGTTCACAGGGGTCGCGACAAGAAACACAACACCACAGCCTTCTACCGCGGCATCAAAGCTCCCTTCATCAGTAAGATTTGCATCAAAGATTTTCAAGTCACCAAGATCTTGCAGTGGTATGAGGTGTGAAATCTTGTTCGCATTGCCTAATACGTACATTAGTCACCAAACACAAGCACAATTACTGATCGCAAAAAATATACAGAGTATAATTAAGTTACTCCCTCCGTCCCTAAATGATTGCAATATTCGATTATAATCGATCTTTCGAAAAAAACAATGCCTTAGAAGAAAAGGAGGAGAGCATTATTACCTGGGTCTCTAACAGTGGTATTGACAGAATAGCCCTTGACTAATAATAATTTAACAAGCTGAGATCCCACATATCCTGAACCTCCTATAACACAAGCTTTTTTGCTCTTCTTCTCCAGATTATCACAGTGTTGTTGTATAACTTCTGCCATGTTGTTTAACCCAAATATTAATGGACTWTGCTATATATTATATACTAAATTTGGTGTTTGTTTGAAACTCAATCTTATATACTAAATTTTTGTTAGGTGAAAATGTGTTCAACTGTTCATCAATCAAATGGTACCAACAGGTGGGCACGAGATGTGACCGTCTAGTCCTCTACTGACATCTAACTATCATGACTTGTTAGAATCAACAACGAATGTTCATATATCGGGCGATCCCTGCGCGTTCGGTCCACAAATACCGGGTGGAGACGCGTTCGGTCCACAAATTAAAAGCTGTATGAGGTTCCTTTCCAATAACATTCGATGAAAAAGATTAGTGTCAAACGTAAGCATATGCAACTGTGTAAGAATGAGAGTATTATGATAAAACCAAGTTTTTATTAAGGGAAAAGGTTAATTATATATGATAATTTACAAATTATAGAAGTCTAGGAGACTAGGATTAGGAGTATTACAGTAGGACTAAAGAGTAAAGAGAGTAATGCTTATAAACAGGAGCATATTTTTGAAGCAATATGAAGATCGAAAACCCGAGCTAGACAGTGATGATGAACCACAGGTTGATTGAGATGGAGAGCAGAGGTTCGGGTTTCCGATAAAAGAATCTGCCTTGAAGAGAGAAAACTGTCCACCAGACGGAACTCTGCCTGACAAGTTGTTGTAGGACAGATCAAGTGTGACTAAGCTGGTCATATCCTGCATTTCAGTTGGGAGTTCACCAGTCAAGTGGTTCTTTGACAGATTCAGACTGCTTAATATCTTCAACTTGGAAATTTCATGTGGGATGTTTCCACCAAGGTTGTTCATGCTCAAATCTAAGGACATCAGAGAAGTGCAMTTTCCTATTGATTCCGGAATGCCYCCACCAATATAGTTCTCCTTTAAATCGATGGTCGATATGATTTTCAGACTGAAGAGCTCATCAGGAATGTTTCCTGATATTTTGTTGCTTCCTAAGTAGAGTTTTTGTAACCCAACCAGGTTTTGAATAGATGGAGGAATAGTTCCGGATATGGAGTTATGGGATATGTCTAAAGTTTGAAGGTTGTTTGCTGATATATTGTAAGGAAGTTCYCCAACCAACTTGTTGTGAMTAAGCTCAATGATATTGGCCTTTGGCAAGTTTAATATTCCAGGAGGAATCGATCCATTTAACGAGTTTCTAGCTAATCMTAKCCGAGTCAAGGACTTGCAGGKYCCTAGATTGWTYGGAATAGGACCAGTGAAGTTGTTTCCAAACAATATTAGTAGTCCAAGTCTTCCTCCTCTGCATAGATTTTCTGGTACTGGACCTGTAATCTGATTATCTGAGACATCAACTGTTTCAAGCTTACCATTTTGCCCAAGATTAGCTGGAAGTTGACAGTTGAAGTTGTTGTTCCATATTTGAAACTTCCCAAGGCTAGGGAGCTCAGCAAAAAAATTACGAATCGAACCATCCATATGATTATTAAATATGCTGAATAAATAAAGCTTTTTAAGCTSGGAAAAACTATCAGGTATTATACCTGTTATTGAATTAATAGAAAGATCTAGGTGTTGTAAGTTTGTTAAGTGCCCTATTTCAATTGGAATATGACCTGTAATGTTGTTATGTTGCAGGAAAAGAACCTGTAATTCCTTCAAGTGCCCCAATGTTGCAGGGATTGATCCTGAAAGGCCACAAGAAGCTGCATCCAAAACTCGGAGTGATCTCAAGTACCCCCACTCAGACGGGATGTGTCCCTCYAAAGAGTTGAAGTAGCCTACAWGRAARTCTTGAAGATTTGATAACTGAGATAAACTCGAAAGAAGCTTACCAGTCAGTGAATTACCATTTAATCCCAAGTACTCCAAACTTTTAAGCTCGGAGTATGTGGATGGAATCTCACCAGAGAAGTAGTTTCCTCCGAGACATAGATGCTTCAGTTGCTTAAGGCTTGTCASTTCTTTCGGTAATGGKCCTGAGAAGTTGRRATTGTAAACATCCAAAACTCGAAGTTGAGTCATTTTGTGGACTAGAAATGAAGGAAAATTCCCACTAATGTTATTGTTGGATATATTGAGGACTTGCAAGTTTGTTAAGTTTGCCAACTGAGGCGGTATAGTACCCATCAGATTGTTGGATGTCAGTATCAGAGTCTGAAGCTGTCTGAACTGACCTATTTCTGGTGGGATTGATCCGAATAGAGGAACCCTTGAAATATTTAGGGACACGACTCGAGAGCTCACATCACATGAGACTCCTGAAAATGAGCAATGTGATGTTTGAGATGAAGACTGTTTCCAGTCCTCAAGGCCAGAGCCTCGAGTTCCCACCAACGACGACTTGAGTTGAAGTAACAGTTGAAGCTCTGTGTAGCCGTAGCTACAAGTGTAAGACATAAGGATCAAAAGTAACAGAGAATTTTGGAGCAAGGAATAAGCCATTTGAAAGTGCAATTGGGAGCTAGTTTAGGGAACAAGCTAGTTATCATGCATGATAAATATATGTAGTGAGTGAACAATGAATATATCCTAAGTTAAAACGAAGTGCTGCTTTGCTTAATTTAATAACATCTAAGGAATAAACGTGAATTCCTTAGCTCCAATATTGGGGTGATCAAAGAGAGTGGGGATAGCTCAGTTGATTAGAGCTCCCTTCCGGTTTCTAGAAATCGATTCTCATCCCCGCCACCCCTTGTGGCTCTCTGAACACCCAAAAAAGCAACTTTATCGAAAAAAGACAAAGGTAAGTTAAGACTTCAAAAGCATGAGTAGCAAATGCCAATAAGATGCCATATTCTTTAAGAGTGAAAGATGATTTGGGATGGTAAAGAAACATCATACAAAGTGCAAACATGCATATGTTCCAAGAATCAACAAGCTAAGATAGCTTTTATCTATGATATGAAAGGCACTTTGAAGTTTGAACGAAGGAATCACAAGGTGGGAAAATTCCTCAAATTAAAAGTCAGATTATTTTAAATGGTTCATTTCCTGCAATATTCTCATGTTCTATTCAACTTAAGTTCGTCAACAAAAACAAAATAGTTATGACTTATGAAGACAATTTGTTGGAAAGAACAATGAGATGTCATTTGTAAATCAATTAGTAATAACAAATGAAGTAGACCACTTGGGGGGGCAATTCCTAGTTTAGCTATGAGCTAAACTTTAAAGTTTAAAGTATAAAATGTTGGCATTTTTGTAAATAAGAGCAAAATACAATCCCATATTATTGGTGTAATGATTTTGTAGAAAAWWACATGTAAAAATTCAAAATATCTCTATTTTTCCTTATACTTACAACAAATGTCATCCGTCTGTACTTTTAATTTAGCTCAAGWCTAAAGTAGTATTCTGGGACGACCGATCAAAGTCGTTGATCATTGTCAGTCTAATTTTATAAATTTTTTGATAAGTTATAATTTAAAACTCAATTGTGGAATGTACTGTCTRTTATGACTTGTTTATTTCAGTTTAATTTAGGTCACCTCAATTCAATTATTTTCGGTTAAAGTAAACGGACGCAATGGACTTTTTTGGGTTGAGTCATGTTGGTGAGCATGCTAAAAGCTATGGATGATCCTAACAATCACCAAACAGTGGACTAATAATTGAATTTAATGGGCCTTGTTTTTTGATGGTTTGCGTTTTGGGCTTTTCTTAGCCCATTTGTGTGACTGATGAGAAATGTGAAAGAAGTTTCATTTTAGATTTTGAGCATGTGTCACTCTAATTGATCTACATCTGCAGCAATATGGGAACAAAATTAAGTGAGCTAGTCTGGAAGAACAAAGTATATGTGTGGACTATTCACAAAAACTATGCAGGTATAGCAGTGGAAGTTTCAACAAAGCCGAATGTAACTATCCTACAATGCAAAAGAAATTTAGCAGTCATAAGAGAATGAGAAATTCTTGAGATCTTCTTGCTCCTAAACATTTCTTAGTAAGAACGGATTGCAAAGGAATCTTAGGTTTTGTTAAAAGAACTTATCTAATATGCAGCGCAAGGGAACTCCTGCGTTGGCAATTATGGCTATAACAATTCTCTTTCAATGTTGAACATATACAGGGTTCAAAGAATTCACTGAGCAGACACCTAACCAGAGAGCTTGCTAATGGAATTAGCGACATCAAGCCTAAAGCCAAAGAATTCTATTGCAAAAAAACAAGAAAAATCCAGTCAGAGTTCTACACCAATGGTGATAGAAATCAACAGTTTATTAAGGAAACAATGAAAGAAATGGTGAGGGTCTCTCCCACCACACAAAGCTTTATGCGGTTCTTAATAGCAGCATCAAAGCTAGATCTATGAAACTTTCTAATAAGAGCTGCCATCAGGTTATTAAGAGATTCTCCATAATAGAATTTTGCAACAACCTACATGGATTAATTCCTGATTTACAGAAATAATATTTAAAAATAAGAGTCATGACTTCACAGCTTGGTACTTTGAAGTCGCTTCAAGAAGCTATAAATTTATGAATTATTCGATCTATGGTCAACATATGAAGTTCCAAGGTATCTGGAGTAGCAACAATGGTGATAAATCCAAATCCAATAATGAATAATGGAAGAATGATAGCTGGATATGCGGACGAGCAATGAAAGCCTGAATTACGGCATGATTCATGGTTCTATTGCATCCCTTTTCCGAGATGTTATTTCTATGAAAATCATTGCACTAATTCCAGAGTATATTTAATAGAGCTGATAAGTATCGACGACGAACTGGTTATCTCTCACTTGAAAGTCCAATGTGCCAATATAGAAGTCACACAGAGAAATTAACCCTCCACATTATGTTTAATAATTTTGGGTACTGAGTGTAAAAACTTAGTTGATCCAATATGCAGAAGACAAAGACGATGGTTAATCCAGTTCAAGCAAGAAGCATTGGATTCTTCTACATTTCTCAATACATTAATCAGGCGTTGGAGCTACAAAAAGGAGAAAATCCGCCATTAATATTCCGAGTAGGGAATACCACTGTTTATGCCCACAGGAGACATGCTATTATCAAGAAGGCATATTCCATTGAATCAATTCATAACTACTAGAAGATGTCGAAGCTGAAAATTCTTGTCCATTGAAGGAAAAGACTACTACTAGAACTTTTCTCACCATGGGATGAATCATACACTGCCAGATATTTTGAAGATATCTTTCAAGGACATGAGGTTGATTTGACAACCACCTCAAAAAATTGGGAATCAATGTTGGAGATGAAGGAATGCAGAATCTCATGATGGACCTAGGACCCTAAGCTGTGAAATTATTCTAAGCTTTGCATTATGTACTTTTCCTTTTCAGCTTTGGTAAATGTAAGTGTGGTGAGTATTTATTTGTTTTGTTATGGGTCAAAAGTGTAAAGCACCATTAGATTGCTATTCAGAAAGAGCATCCAAAGATTGCTAGAGTTCTCTATAAATAGGAATCATTGTAAGGCATGAAGAGGCAGACTTGAGAGAAATACTAGAGTGAGAAACTCAAGTCATCTAGAAGCAAAATTGCCTTTTAAGAGAAAGATAGGATTTCATCTCTTCTAAAGAGCAAAGAACTCTAGAGCTTGTTCTAAGTGTTTAAGTGTTGTAATCTTTCGAATTTAATAAAAGTCTTTCTTTCAGAAGGAACGTTATCCTTTCGAAACCTTAATCTTGAGCAATATATTTTCTGTTTAACAATCCATCATCCATAAACAAAATATAGAAAGAACTACGGTCTAAGGTAGGAAACGAATTAGATCTGTGCTGTGCCTGATCTAAGAAAGGCGGGTCGAGGTTAGCACCTTTTGTAAAGCCGGAGCTAGAGAACGCCGGAAGCTCCATTGCCGACTAAATTCAGGTATCAGTCAAAACTCTCTATCTATATTATTATTGCGAAGCATGGTGGGCTGAAAGCACAGAAAGTATATTATTCATGATATAAGTAGTAGAAACAGTGATAACTAGTACGCTAAAAAGTCATTAAGTGTTAATCAAAGTGTTAATTATCTTCTTAATTATTATTAAGATAACCTAATTAATGTTATTAATCTCTTTAATATTACTTATTATCTTCTTATATTAATAATATTCATATGGTATTTTATTAACAAAATCGTGTTTGGTTAAAGTTACCTTTTTCCAGTTACACTTATATAATCACAAGTTACGTAAATCTTATTTGAAGTTATACTTTTATGTGTTAAGGTGGTCAGTTAAAAAGAGTAACTTAAAGCACTAAAACCATAACTTTATCAATTCTATATATTCCGTTTTACAATAACGTTATTGTGCGGCGGCTGCACCCAATACTTCTGAGTACAAAATACTCTTTAACTTGGGTAAAGACCCGTCAAAAAAAACTTGGGTAAAGATATTGTTTCACTTAATTAATAATGATTATTAAACTTTATGAAGATTAATCGTTTAGTCATTTACTCATTTTGATCCAATTGACATCTTTGCTGGCAGTATAGGTTGAAGAAATTGCCATATGCACTTGATAGACTACCCGTAATTGTGCAAATGAGGTGAATGGTCTATCGTACGATGACAAACAATTAATTTTTTTCTGTTACCATCCAATTTATTCTTTTGGACTAATTCAAATTCGATGATCAATTTGGGTGGTTAGGTTTCAATCTCTTTCCAATTGTTGTTTGGGGATTGAACTACAGTCCTTCCTACCAAATATAGTCAATCATCAATACACCAACAAATCAATTGGTATGACAAACAATTAATGATAGGATTTTTGTTAGAAAAAGACCTTTATATACGTTTTGTTGTGAGAAAAGACCTTTTAAAAATTTTTGTTAGAAGAGACCTTAAACAAAAAAAAATTTGTTAGAAGGAACCTTACTGGTGGTTGTGGCCTTTGACTTGCTTACTCCGCGTTGACCCACCCTATACTATCTAATTACACTCCATTTCACCTTTTGCACTCCACACTACCTATTTCCTTCAAAAATCTCCCAACTCCTCATTCACCATCAAGCCAGCCAATCATATCACGCAACCACCCCACTACCCCCACTAACCTCACAACCCTCATTCACCATAAGCAAACCCCCAAAACTCCTCTCCTCTTCCTTGCTGTGCAAACCAGTTCTTTGATTAATTGCCTAATACCCCCACCACCCCCTCACAGCCTCCCTACATAGCCACCAACACTCCTCCCCCTCCCCAAACGCCATCCCACCCTCGAAATCAGCCTACCACCTCAAATCACCCCCCACCTTCGAAATCCTCCCCCACCCCACGAATCAGCCCATCACCCTCGAATCCTCCCCCATCCACCGAAATACCCTCTCCACCACTCGAATTCATCACAACTTGCGCAATGCAATTTCCAATCGCAAATCACGATTATTGCTAAATTAAATTTGAAAACATTGAATGTCGTGGATGCAGAATTGGATGGGGTTAGTGGTGTTGAAATGGTGGTTTCGATGGTGTTAGATGGTGGTTTTGCGATTTGGGGGGGTGGTTTTCGTGGTGTTGTTTAGTGGTTCTATGGTGTTGGATGGTTGTTCGCTCAGGTGGTTGCGAGTGGTGGTAATGCTCAGGTGGTAGTCGATGGTGTTGGATGGTGGTGGTAGTGGTAATGCTCATGTGGTGGCTGATGGAAACAAACTTAATTCACGAGATGTTTTTGATGGAAATTGGTTATGTGGAGTGTTTGAGGAGAAGGAGTGTATAATTAGATAGTATAGGGTGGGTCAACGCCGGAGAAAGCAAGTCAAAGGCCACAACCACCAGCAAGGTTCCTCTAACAATTTTTTTTGTTTTAAGGTCTCTTCTAACAAAAAATTTTTAAAAGGTCTTTCTCAAACAAACGTATATAAAAGGTCTTTTCTGACAAAAAATCCTTATGATAAGTATTTCAAAATGTGACGAGCTAAACATCATTTGTAAATCATCTAAAGTTTAAAGCTAGTCCAAAATGAGTGACACTTGGGTGGTAACTCATGAGTTAACCCGTAAAATCCCTCACAATTTGATGAGAAATATTCTTGTTTTGGCCCTATTTATTTCGAGGAGAAATATTATCATGGTTGGAAGCTAATTTGGGTCAACTAATAGCCACAATCTTAAAATTTAGGAGAGAGACATGAGCCTAGCTTGTGAAGATTTGCAATCCAAATAATCCAACCAATGAATTATCCAAACCTTTTTCCTTCTCATCCTTCTTCCATCTCACTTCCTCTCATTGTGAAACACTAAACCCCTTTGTTTCCTCACCAATTCACAAAAACCATGGTAATAAGCCTCTCATCATGTCTTCCAATCTCCTCTTCTTGTGCATCAAGCTTGGCAACCCAATTCATCAACCCTTTTTGAGATCCAAACCTAAATCAAAACCCACTTTTCAAGATCAATTCTTTCTTCAATACCCAAACAAAGCTTTCTCCAAACAAAAAAAATTTGAACTTTAATAAGCAAAGTTTTGATCTTGGAGGAATTCAAGGGATTACAAGGTGTTGTTTTTCTGGTTTGATTTTGAAGGTCCTCATCAGTGATTGAAGCAGCTGCTGTGCTTACTGCAATCATTGTTGTTCATGAAAGTGGTCACTTCTTAGCTGCTTATCTTCAAGGCATACATGTAAGTAAATTTGCAGTAGGGTTTTGGTCCAATTGTGGCAAAATTTAATGCAAATAATGTAGAATATTCACTAGAGCATTCCTCTTGTGGTTTTGTGGGTTTTCCTGATAATGAATCCTGATAGTATATAACCTTTAGATGATAAGAATTTGCTCAAAAATAGACCTATTTTTGATAGGAATTGGT
>SNQN01001800.1:33489-63702 GCA_008642245.1 Bassia scoparia | reverse complement strand
GGAGTTTGCAACAAAAGTTAATATTTCTCATCGTAAAATTGTCTTTACGATGATAATAAACTAGATTAGTTCTCGTGTAATGTACAATAGTATTAAAAATACAATTGAAAAGAACGCTGTTACGAGATTAATGGACCAAATCTTTATATTTGAAATTGAATTACTATTGTTGTATATACGGTAGAAAGCAACAAAGAATACACTAGAGGGAAGCTATCGTAGAAATATAATTATGGAGAGAATATGTCTAATAGATGGTTGCTCGGAAAATAGGTACGGAGTACAAAGAGTTGGTATAAGGAAAAACGGTTTTACATTAACTTATTGTAAAACCATGCACGTAAAGCGAGAAACTCTAAACCTACCAAACACATAGGACAAGAATCCCACTCCAACTTCAATAATCTACCTAAAAGCCTTCTAGTTTTAGTATTTTTACATCTTTTACCTAAAGCCTTTATTTTATGTTTTAACTTGTTAGATTTATTACTACTAGTGTTACACGGCGCGCGCACGCGCGCCGTGTTCCACTTTATTATATTGATAAATTCTCGTTATTCTCGAAACAAAATTTAAGTGAATAATATTAAATGATGATAAAAGTTAAAAGTTAGTATGGACAAGTAGTGTATTTGTAGATAAAAACCATCTAATTTTTTGGTTATACAATTTCATTGACAAAAATGATGTGTAATCTAAAATGTTGTATACAAATTAATAATGACATATCATAAAATAGCAACAATGAGTTGCAGTCATGCTTTGATGCACCGGTAATGAGCAGAATGAATATGCTGATTTGCTGACCTCATCTTAAATATCTGAGCGATAAATGCAAATTTAGATTTGATGAGCCTTCAACGATATCTTTACAATCTAAGTATCTCTTGCATCCCATTCTTTCTGCGTGATCAAGTACCAAATTTGCCCTCTCAGTAGGGTCCGTTGCATCTAATGTGGCTGGATCACAATGTTCTGGTGCAGAACATTGAGCATGCAAATAGGTATATGCCTTTGCACCTGCCAAATCAACAGCCATAATCATATACTCGTATAATACAAATAGATCGCTTTACTACGATTATTATGACCACAATAGATTGGGTAGAAACGTAGAATTTAGGGATTCAAAAGCCCATATAGACTGGATTGTCACAAAATCCAAAATCATAAATTGGAGTTCGAATCAATCAATTAACTTTTAATATCACAACTGATCAAATAAAGAAGATTAGCACCATTAACATACTAACAGCAGTCTGCAGATCAAAACAAATAAGAAAGTGCAAAGTAAATGTCTGCTTTTGAGATTTGACTACCAAACTTTCCAACATTGGCCATCTACAATTGCAAGAATAAAAAATATGTTGATGACAAGAGGTCATTGCTCAACATGTGTAAAAGCCCTAGTGCCCTACATTACAGCTAACTCTCCCATCTCTGATACATTTCCAGAGACAACACTCAAAACAAAATGTTATTTGATTTCTGCGCATAGTCGCATACCTTTAAATCTGAAGAGAAGTTTGTGATCATTTTCTCATAACCGGATCTCTGGAGGTGGAAATTCATCCATTTCAGCAAGGCTTTTTTCGGGGACAAACCCATGAGCTCTTCAATGTCCTGTCAGTAACATATCATGAGGTTATCCTCTCCTGAATAACAATTTGCATGAGGCAAAGCATAGGCACAGGAAGTATTACGGTGAGCAAATCATCACCATGCAGCGCATCGACTAAATGATTATAATCAGTATCTGCATCATGTCCACAAGACAAGCACAAACACAGTAAGCATCGTAGTGCAATGGAAGTAAACATGATGATGTCCTTCGGCATCATAGGCATAGAAAAGAGAGGAGAGACATCAACAAGACATCTGAATTTCAAATATATGACAATGATAATGTACATCAGCCTTATGGGGATCAACATCACTTTGATAAATTAACAATTGTATCAAAAGTGAGTAGATATTTCACAATATAGCTATTCTGGTGTATTGTAAGCATCGTAGTTGTGTTGTAAATGGAGTTGGAAGATTGATGTAGAGTTGCTAATTTTGCTCAATCGAGACACAAATTGCATCATATCTTCTGTGTCTTAGAGAATGAAATCTCCAAATTATTGCTCATTCAGTCATTCCGATACATTAATTAGTAGTTGGCAATAAAAGACTTCAGGATAGGAGAAAGAGTTAATAGCAAAATATTGAAGGGCGTTGACAAAACTTGCCTTGTAATTCTACTCACTCTCTGTTTCCCATTCCTCATCTTCAAAGAGGTCTTCAGGAGGATCATAGACTACATACCTGGGAAAAGCTCTAAAACATCTTTGATCTTCTCCCTTAATTCCGGATATGGAATAAGACCTTGAGAATTACCCGAAAAGGCAGTGAAAGAGGTGGGTCAGGGACTGCCTCATTTCATCATATATTTCCATTGCTTCATTTGGCAGTCCGTTGTCCAAGAAAGCCCTCATAATGTCACCAAAAGTGTGCTGATCGAACAAGACTTCCTCCCTCTTCAAGTCTCCCCATACTGCTTTTGTCCTCTACCTTTTGTTTCTTGCAAGCATCATGAGCATGTCCCTGTAAAGAACATATCCGGTCGGTACCAAATTTCTTTACGCACCACATCGTACAACTTCAAGAGGAAAATCAGGAATTTAAAACCACAAAAATGATGTTTCTGAATAAGAAAGAGTGAATCATCCTTTTACATCAGTCTTTCTCATCTATATTCCACAGAAAGATACAATAGTAATATATCTATTAATTTTAGAGGATATCGCTCCTATACCTTGCTTTTTACTGCTTCCGGAAAAGTTTCCTCTTCTTTCATCTCAATGTATCCTCAGGGTTAATTCAGCAGCTTCATCAGATAGCCGTGGATGAATATGCTTTCTTGCATAACTCTCAATTCACAAGAAAAGAAACTCAGTAAATCAATTTTTCTTGTGCGCGTGCCATGTTCCACTTTATCATAATATAATGTATTTAATAAAAAGAGCAAAGATTAATATTTATTAATAAGATAGAAACTAAAAAAAGTGTGATTATAAAGACATCCGAATACAATTAACATATACATTTATTCAATCAATCAATCGAAACCTAGTCCAATATTAGAATCATCCATTCAAATAATCCTAACCACAAAGAACATAATATGTGCAATTAACATGTCAAATATAGAAGGTTCAACACGATATTTAGCAAATAGTCATTAAAAAAAACCTGTAGTAAAGGCACAAAATCAATCACCATTAATTGATGTCACCAGAATCAATTCAATTTAACAGCAAAAAAAAAAGAAGCAATATATTGAATATAAACAATACAGTATATCGCATATAAACAATACAGTATACCCAGTGGCAAGTCCAAATATTCTTTCAGGTGGTATATATACCAGCTAGCTCTCGAAGTAGTGCATCTGCAAATCGACTCTTAAGAGGACAAAAAAATATAATGAACAAATTTACATAATGGGGAACTAATGTTAAAAATCAGATCAAAATGCAATTGCTTTGGAATGCAACAAGCTTGCATAGAAATAAGAATATGCTGTTTGGACAAGCATGCCAATCACAGAAACACTCACTGTGAAATGAGTTAGCATTTAGTTAAGGCAACTGCATGACAGCACCAGTTGTCCCAACCATCAATATGATGGTTAACAGTCCAATAGTAGGGCAAATGACAAAGAAACTCCTACATTACTACCAATCATCCCTAATTGTTTGTCTTCGATTGATTAGCTTGAATCATGAGATTAATTTAAGAAAACTGTCAACAAGCAATGATATTGTAACTTTTCGCGAAAATACGAAGATCACACTGAATCATTGGTAATTTAGTACTAATGAACATAGAGTATTCACATTAGTCCAAACACTGTAATTCGACGTGATGATTTCGAGGTCCTAGGTATACAAATTGCTTGAGCAGCACTTCATTAAGCAAGGAAAGATTCAGAGTAACAAAAAGATTGCCATTATACAAAGTAATATGATAACAGAATCTAATAGAAGATAAACAACTTAGACAAATAAGATGATTTAGAAGAATCAACATTACAACCCCCAACCTAATGGGATCTTATTTTAAACCCCCACAATAAGAATCTAATCATTCAAATACTGCTTTTTATCTTTTACTCTTTTGCTTTCTTATAAAAAATTCTATACTTCTTCATACTTAATACCATCATCATTTATATGTTGAGGATTGGCATCAAGAAGGGTTCCAGAGATCTGGCTTTTCGTTGCGAACTTTACCGGCTTCTTTAGCAGCTCAGCTAATCTTCTCTTTTCATCATCCACATATGGATTTGCTGTTTCTAACTTCTCCTCTCTCATTCCGACAACATATTCTAATAATGCTATGGCCTCATCCAACCTGTAACATAATCAAAATTAAATTTGGCAATCAACCATCTGATTCTCTTTAATAATAACAATGTACGGAGTAATAAGTTTCATTAATGAGAAAATAGTATTTTGATATCTAATGAACCTGAAATTAATTGAACAACACTTTTACAGCCATATATAGTTTTTTTTTTCATCTAGTAATTTGACAAAATAGTATGTTTGTGAGCAAAGCACTTCGAATGAAAACAAGAGGTAAAGAATGCAATACCTGCCGATGCATCGTATGTTCCAACAAGTTACTATATACACCAAGAGTATCAGGGTATATGGACCATATTCTTGCTCCAGAATGCTCCTAGCTTCTTCGAATAATTCTGCAGACTCGTTGATGGCATAACATTGGACACAAGTGAGACCCATTTGATTAAGAGCTATCCAAAGAATGCAGACTTCTTCTCACCGCTGGCACAAAGCTGTAACACACTCTTGAAAGAATTGTAAGAATCAGTATACTTTCCGAGCATATAGTACATGACTCCCATCTGTGCTTCAATCCCGCAATTGTATTTGTTGTCCAGGGGCATCACGATATTTTCAGAGCCTTTTGGAGTAGCTTGATTGCTTGATCAAGCTCATTCATTGACTCATAGATGGCAGAAACGTCGGTATATACCCCTTGCAATGTTTCCTGAGGGTATCCAGGAACAGGCTTGATATATATGCGTAGAGCATTTCACAGTACGACTTAGACTCTCTGAGCTTTCCGGTCTTATTATACAGATCAGCAAGGCGAACATATACTGAAGCAATAGATGGATGATTCTCTCCTTTACTTGCCTTGAAATTTACCCTAAACCCTCAACAAACCCTCGATCCCTAAAACACCCAAAATCTTGCACCAGGCGTTAACCAAAGCTGTGACACACAATAAAAAATTTATTCACCATTCATTATACATGCAGCGGAACCATGTTTTCAGATGAAACATTCAGTAAAGAACTCTCAAAAGTACTAAGACATGAGTACTGGGCACGAAAAAAATCAGCTCCATTATACATAGTTACTACATGGTGCTTAAGCATCAGTAAATTTGTGCTAAAACAATAGCTATTTAAGTTAAAACGCTAACACGTGCAATTTTTCAGGCTATGTGAAATTCATCTACAGGCTACAGAAGTCGAAGTTCTTTCTATGAGAATTGCTTAACACAAAGATCCAAACGAACCTAAATTTCAAAATTGTATGTTAATGTTCATCAGAAATATTAGCTTGCAGTATTCTTAGGAAAATTAAGCATGTATACTCTCCTAGTATAATCAAGCAGTAATTTTATGATTGTATCCTTGCCCGATAAATACGCCCCTTGTAACCCTTATAAACCTGGGATCATATTACTCAGAATTCCAACATGCAACATTTCAACAGATGATCTTAAACCTCCTTAGGAGTACTCTAACAGGCAAACTAACACCTGTAATCAATTCATTATACCAAAGTAACAAATACAATAGCATCTTGTCAAGAGTAGACTATTTGATGACAGAAGCGTTAATATAAGAACAAAACATATGTGATGACAGAAGCTTTATGAATAAAAATAAAAGATACAATCAGTCCAAATAAACTTTTCACACTTTCAAAAAATAAATATAATTGTGATGACACCAGTGACCAGTCCAAAATTATATAGCAACAAAATATTTGGAAATAGATTTCACTTAAAATTCAGAATTTGGCCAAATTTAACCATTAATTATCTTTTTGCCTATTGATTTTAGAAGTAATTGCTCAGCTGTATCATTTCATAATACCTTTCATCATCTAGTTAAAAGAGATTTCTAGTATTATTCAGATTTTTACAAACAATAAAACAACTAGTTGACTACTGATTGCGTCTTTAATACATCAAAGAACTATGTAGTTAAAAATTCAACAGCGGTGAATATTGAAAAGCAACCGTTATCTATGTGCGGCTAAAAAGTTAAACTAGAGACAAATTCCATTAATTTCGTAGTAGCGATGTAATACTAGTGAGAGAAAAGGTCTTTGGATATATGAGAAGTAGATCATACGAGAGAATTTGCCAGTTGCTTTAGCGATGATTGTCTTGAGAGTGCATCAGTCAAATGCAGTTTAGTAATCTATCATAATTAAGCCTAAGTGAATGTGACGAAATGATTTTATTAAAATGTGGTGCCTCAGATGAGAGTATAAGTCGAAATGACACAAGTGGATTAAATGGCAATGACTTCGACACAAACGTTAAAACTAATTATGTCTATCAGTCCAAATCGCTATGTTCAACAAATTAGAGTGAATCTACTACATACCTGTAACTAAAACATGAATCAGATTACTCTGCTATAAGGAACCTGTATTAATTAAGATACTGTTGTATGTCTACAATGATGCATTCTTGCATCAGTCAACCGGTATCAATCATAGATTGATATTCTTGATTAAAAATAAATAGAAAGTTGAGAAGAATGAGCCCAACACATTTAATTAAACTAGAGGGCATCCAGGGGGGGTTAAATCGCTAGCTTTTTAGAGTACATTGGCAATTTCAACCTGAACCATGAAGCACAGGAAACTCAATTTTAATTAAATTCATATTATTGCCTAGAATATGCGTTTGAGAGAATCTCTCTTCTCCGATGATTTATGAGTGATGATCAACATAGAAGTCTTCTGCAGCCTTAGTAATTGCTGTGAATGGGTCGAATAACTCAAAATACAGAATATACACAAACAATGATGACAAACGGATATAAAAATGCGCAAAATTAACAACAGTCAAAATTAACCACCTATGTGAAAACTCCCATACTCCCAACAATATTATTCGCGAACAAAAGTTCTAGATAAAACAACACCTTTCACATAAAAGCAACCCCTAATCAAACTAAATCCCCTTCAAACCTAATATTATCGGAAAATAAAGTTTCAATCTGAAATTTATTAAATCCAAACGCCGACAAACCAGTAATATCCATGAACTCCTTCGTATCAAGATTGAAATTTGTCAAATTCTGATATCAGACTTTCTTCAACCAGAATTACGAAACCGCTAAAGAGATCAGCTTGTATTTATTGTAAAATCATCCATGCTAGAGTATGATTTCTAGCCATCATCAACCATAAGTTGAAATACCCTAAAAAATACACGCGAGGATTCTTAAAGAATACATGATACACTCCAATCTCCCAAGTAGATTCATCTGTGCTTACGTTGTATATCGCGCACGAATAGATGGCTCGTGCCTAAAGTTTTCGATGAAGCTCTTAAGGTAATTAAGGACTTAAATTAATAAGCGCCTGAATGTCGGAAATTCGACCTAAGACAGAATCCTTACTTCCTTTTTTATTAATATTATTTTCTCTCTATTGTCGGCACAGGATGTATGAGAAGTAGCAGGACACTGTCGGCGACGTATATTTGGCAGCCGACTCAACTAAACCCACTAGATATCGAACGCATGTCATATCTTTTACGTTTGATAGCATACGATACAGTGACTCAGATGTCTTTTATGCTATAAAAGTCTGCGGTACCTCATGACTGCATTAGAAAGCCTAAAACAGTCTCCTAGACATATAAGACTAAATTTAATGTAAAGACGTAAACAAAAGCCTAGTGTAATTTATTATTAATGGAGGCTCAATCTCGAGGAAAATATTGTGGGATATTATATGCGAAATTAGAGAGAAACCGTTGCAGGGGACTATATAGAATATCTCAGAGTTGTCATTGTGTTGGAAGAATAGGCGAAGAGTAGCGTAAGATTCAGCAAAGAAGTGGTTGTATAAAAAAATTAGTGAGGGAACTTATTGATGAGATAAGCAGTTACTCTAAAATTTTTATGCTTTTGGTACCCGATGTTAGAACTGTTAGCGTTTAGATGCTTTTGAAAATGTTCACCAATTCTCCCAATTTAGGTTCCAAAATTGAGTTTTTGAGCCTTTATATCAAATTTACCGAGCCTCCTTTTCTCTTTCGTGTCCCGGAAAGTTAATACGTATTAATGCTGTAATATTGAGGTGGTGTGCACAGAAGCTTAGAAGGAGTGAGAAAAGCTGACGTGGCGGAGGAGAATCAGTAATCCGGACTATGAATCTCAATATTCACATCAGTTACATTTGATGTGTCTCACATTAGCACTGTTCGATTTGTTATAGCTTTTGATTTTTGAGACAAAGGTGTGTTCTTATTTGATATGCGTCGAATTTTTGTAGTTGTGGATGTTGGATTTAGTAGAGATTTTTTTATAATTATAATTTCTGGTGTAGTCGCTTTTATGATCCTGGGTGGTTGACACACTGATGATGTGAATGGATATCAATGCTGAAGCTATAAGGAGGGAGATGGAGTTGTTATTGTGTTGTGGCGAATTAATCATACCCGTAAGAGAAGTATTTTAATAGTTACTCTGCAAAGAATTGAAATTTTGAAAGGTGAGTGAACTATGACCGACCTTGCGAGAGTTAAAATTAATAAGTAGATTGAGATTTATTTCCATTTAACTTTCTCCTCATTATTATTAAGAGTATTGCAGAGATGCTAGACCGAGCCACAGTTCCTAATATCTTGCATTTTGATAGATTTTCTATTTTAGCATAAAAAGACTTATTAGTTAACGGCTTTTGTGCCATTTTCAACTTTTGACGTAACTAATTATATCATAAATAGACATTTATTTAAACGAAAAAATTAAAAACTAGGACAAATAACCAGCGAAATTAAGGCGTATTAGATGGTCCTTAAATATCCTACTTTTGTATCCATTTCGAGTCACACTATATTTAGCTAACAAATATTTATATGAGACAGAAAATTAACCATAAAGGAAAAACACAAGACCTCAAGAAGAATTAGACACCAAGTGTAGAAGACTTCTTTAAACCTACGTTATATATGTCTTCGAGAGCGAGATTAGGACATCTACGATGAGCATACAGACTACAAATTAAACAGGATATAGATCATCGATCTAATAGAATGTTATGCTGCGCACTTGTAATATACAGTTATTCTCCTCCTTTTCGAATAATACATAGAATCTTAATCGATTTGAAGAGAGTTGTGTATGACTTTTAGCATGGTTAGATTTCCATCTAAAAAACTATACTTAGCACGTAGAAAGGTTTGCCAACCATAGGCAACTCTATCTGAAATTATATGATGGATCTCATTTGTATATTGTCATTAATTTGAGATTTACATTAATTAATCAATATATTAACATATTAAATAATGAGTAAAATAATTGATGAGATTTAGTAATCTGATAGAGAGCTCAACAAAAGCATGGATAATGCCATTAATTGCTTGAAAAATGGGTTAACTCAAGACAAGCGGAACCAGGGGGAAGGTTTTTTTAAAAATAAATTATTGCGTCAATAGAGGAGACTGTTTACGAACAAATGGCAATAATAAGGTAAAAAGATATTGACTTCATGACTAATGAAGAGTAGAAAGAAAATTAGATAGAAAACTCAAAAAGACATAATTGAGTACAATAATAAGAAATCGAAAATTGGGAGTTAGATCACTATGAAAGAATAGAAAACAATTATAGAATAATGCAATCCAACGTCCAATATCGAGGTGATTCGAGCTATGTCCTAGACCAAAGTACGTGTCAGGAAGAACTCCTCGATTTTGATATTAAATAGCCTAATGTAGGACTATTTAAAAAGGAAGAACGTCACCTTGACCTATAATTCAAACTGGCAATAAGTTAATTTGTGGGAAAGAAATTAGACTTGAAATCTTTAGAACAATGGAAAAAGAGTATGAGCAGGTGTTAAACCTAAATATCAGACTAGACCTCAGAAAAACTTCTTAAAAATTTACTAGCCGTTGCACCGCGCGCGATGCGCGCGGTGCCCGCGGACTGGTCACTGTGCAATAATGGAAAGTTGATAATTAGAAAAAAAAAAACAATCTAATGCACTTTGGACGTGGCCGCCCTTCAGCGTATAAAGCGGACATGCGCGCGCTTTGTAACTACATCGAGGTGTTTGCGTGGGGGCTGAGGCCACGGATCCCGCACCGTGAGTGCGTTATTCGGTAGTAGTATTGTCGATGACGGGCGGGAATCGCCAAACCTGACCTAGGAAAGGTATCACGGAACGCCCGAAAACGTTCGTGCTCAAATCAATGGCCCCTACGTCCAATGAAGTAACCAGTCGTTGGGTCGGGACATGGACGAATCAGATCTGTAACCCAGATTCGCGCATGTAGCGCCCTACTCGGTCTCATTGTAATTCCATTAATCACGATTTATTGGATGCACACAACTTACATATTTACACCTTAGGAAGCGTTCATAACCCTAAAATACTACGAAAGTGTGTTTAACTTATATGCACAACGAGACTACCTACCAAGAACTCTTATGACCACTTGGATTAATCATGTTAAAAACGGTGCCTTAAAACAGGTTGTCCATTAAGTTAATTGCTTCAATGATTTATTTATTTGATATTGGTAATTTCAGCTGGTGTTATTGCCAACATAATATTTGCATTTGCCATAATCTTTGTTCAAGTTGTATCTGTTGGTTTGCCTGTTCAAGAAGCCTCTCCTGGTGTGCTCATTCCTGATGTGCGCCCCTTATCGGCGGCGTCTCGGGACGGGCTTCTATCCGGGGATGTGATCCTCTCTATTAATGGGATGGAGTTGTCYAAAACCGGGCCMAAAACAGTTTCTGAAGTTGTGAATGTTATTAGGACAAGTCCTAGTAGAAATGTGTTGCTTAAAATTCATAGGGGAGAAAAGGACCTTGATTTTAATGTAACCCCTGATGAGAGCCGTGATGGAACTGGTAAAATTGGGGTTCAATTGTCTCCTAATATCAGTATCACAAAGGCGAAACCGGAGAATATTGTCGAGGCTTTGAATTACACTGGTAGAGAATTTTGGGGTCTGTCTTACAATGTGCTGGATAGTCTGAAACAGACTTTTCTCAACTTGTCTCAATCAGCCGAGAAAGTTTCAGGTCCGGTTGCTATTATCGCAGTTGGGGCAGAAGTTGCACGGTCGAACATTGATGGACTGTACCAATTCGCGGCTGTTTTGAATATTAATCTTGCAGTGATTAATCTTCTTCCTTTGCCAGCATTAGATGGGGGTTCATTGGCTTTGATACTGGTTGAGGCTGCCAGAGGGAAGAAGCTCCCTTTGGAAATCGAACAGAAGATTATGTCTTCGGGTATAATGCTTGTCTTGTTTCTTGGGTTGTTTCTTATTGTCCGAGACACTCTAAATCTTGGTTTTATCAAAGAAATGTTGTGATTACGATCATCCAGTTCTGTGAAGAATCCTATAAAGAATCAAATTTTAGTGTAGTGACTGTGGATGGATCTATGATCATGAAGAGGATTTTGCTTACATGTGAAGAGGACATTATTCTAGGTTCATACTGGTCGCGTTGGAGAATATGATGATGCATCAACTACATCTTGGATATATATGATCCATATTACATGTATGGCTTTTGTTGGTTCATTGCTTCCCTAGAACTTGCTTTTGTATATTTCATTTCGTGTCATACTGTAAAAAATAGGGAGGGGGCTCATGGTTTGGAATCCATTGATTGGATATTGAGCTTGTGATTAGTGTTTACATCGAAAGGATGGCCATGAGATTGTTCATCACCATCCCGATTCTGTAGATTGTACACTTTTAGCAATGAAAAAATTGAAGCTCTTTCACCATCCCCTATAATATTTACAATTTCGATTCAGGTATACGGCAATTTTGAATTTTCTATAATGATTTTCGCATTTGTGAATTTGTGATCATGCATTTTGTACAGGAAGCTATGCTGTTGCCCAAACTTCAGGCTTATTTGTAGTTGTCTAAATCAAATATMTCCTAAACTCCTAATTTACTGCAAGRGTAATTTCAAGGGATAATTTCGTTACCATGCTGGTAGTGGGTTTTTCTCTCAAGCTTTACCAATCAGTTGTTCAAAAGTTATTACTGTATGACTCCCACGGTGTGGATGGTGCAAGTCTCATAAGAGACTACAAAGCCTTCAAACTTGACCACGAGCAACCGTTAACACTTAATAGTCCTGTTTGGTCGTTCTTTTAACCTTTGCCAAGTTGATGATTTGAAGTTGTTAACAGCACGACCCATACAAGCTTGCACAAGGGCTGTTCAATCTCTAGTACTCTTTTTGTGTGCAAGTAAGAAACGGGTTAGGAGAGGGACTCTGTCGGACAACCGAGTCACCATCCTGAGCTTACATAGTAACAAGGAAGCGATCCTCTGCTGCACGGTCGCACCAGCAGCTGTGGATCAATGGAAGCTGTCACACTCGATTCTGTTCAGGTAACCTCGAGCCTAAATTGGCATTTGATATTAATAAACATGTGTATTTCTAAATGTAGTTTGTTTTGCAGTGCAGTACTCCTTGTTTTACTTATACAGCCACTTTTCAGTTAAGCTCATTAAATTATTCCAAACTTACATACAGTAGTTACATATTGACAAAGTGCATATCTTTGGGTTTTTTTTTTTTTTTTTAATCATTCTATTGTGATTTTGGATTTTGCAGACTTACTGTTCAGTTTTATGGTTTTCTGAACCAGATTATTTTAAGTAATTCAAAACATGAATCAGGCAATTCTTCCCCAAAATATCATTATATATGGAAAGATTCACAATGGCTGTGTGCTATAATTTCTGTAGAAAATCCAATTTCTACATTTGTTCAGAAGGTCAAGTTTTCAGTACACCAGTTATACTAATCAAGCTAATTTTCAAGCCTTTTCATATCTCTTAACTATTATTTCTCCCCTAAAACTACCTTGCTTGTATAAAACTAGCTAATTCTGTACTATTGTTTGCAAATAATGACAAAACAAGGTAGCAAAGCAGTTGATTTTAATAAATACAGTTCTTCAACATGGGAATTATCTGTTCCCAGCTTACCAGCCAAGGAGTCAAACCCTGATCTTCTACCACCCACAAGCAACTCTTGGACATTTTCTATCATTGGCTTATGCACCCTTCCTGCAATCGCCCGGCATACAATCAAAGCTTTCCTCAAGACCTTGCTGTGATTTTCTTTTTCCTCAACACCARTCTCTATGCTTCTGTAGGCTCCCTCGCTTGTCGAAGTAGTAAATATTCCCAAAACACTATGGTTGCTCYTGCCATCTTGAGTCGAGAACCCATGTCTAAGAATGCAGCAAACATCACATATTTGCATAGTGCAAAGGCTTGATGACCCTTTTTTCCCCAAGGAGCAAGCAACTGTTGTGCCATAGAACCTAAGGAGTTCATTCCCATCGGCTAAGAGACGAGATGCTTCTTAGCTGCTGCAGCCTGTTGTCTCTGATTTTGACCATTTCTCTGTACTCTTCAAATTGTGCTATCTTTGTTTGTGGGTTGTGAACTTTCAAGATTCTTTCAATGCGACCTCGATCCTCCAAGTTAGTCCATCCCTGCCTTGAATATCATCTCTATGACTTTCCTAGATGAGTCCCTTCAAGAATTCTGTCACTGCATCAAGAAAGTTTACATGAAACGGAATAAGTATCTTGCATTCCTGTTCACATTCATCATTCAACTTTATACTAGACAAATACAAAATTTGTATGTGGAATTACAATTAATGCTAATTTTGCTTCCAAAAATGCATAATTTATTCATTCTGCTAATTTAATGAATCGGTTGTATAAAGCCAAGGAATATATTTCAGGAACTAAACACCAATTTTTTCTGGACTACTTATTTGCTTGTTACTGTAACTCTTCAAATGAATTTGGAAACAGACACTAACCTCATTTTAATTACACTTTTACAATTACCAAAAAAAAAAATATACACTTATACTGCAGTCAATAATCAAAGCTTGTTCTCAAAGTGGGGTCGGCTACATGAACAAAAAATACGGCAACCTAAGAAAAAAATTACTGTGTAAAGGAAAATAACTTTCACAGAACATAAACAATTAGGCCAAAAATATGCTGTACTGTACCTGCATGCTTTATGAGATGATGTTCTTCAGGCATCCTGCCTTGCTAATGGCTCACCACAATCTATGACGAGCTTGCCCAACCCACCAGCATTGCTTTCGGCACAAGGACATACCGACGACGACGGAACGATGACCCGGACATATGGTCAGCACAGACCCATCAGGAATAGTGAAAGTGAATCAAACCCTTAGAGCTTGGTCCGAAGCAGGGGAATAATAGATAATTAAAAATGAATCGCTAGCCTTATGAATATGATGATACTTCTTGTGATCTCAAGGTCAGACTTGCTGAATCTGACATGAATGTGTAACAGGGTTGATCAAAAATCACTGCTTCTTATGGACAACGGACTGCGTTCGTCGCAGCTTCTTTGAATCTTCTGCTTACCATGATCACATCGTTTAATGGTTGATTTGCTAATGACAGTGATGGTGATGAAGGTGCATATTTTCTTGACTTAGGCTTACAGACAATTGTTTTGCTTCTTTTTGGTTTTGGTTTGGCTCATAAACTCAGATTGGTTTGACTTGCAATGCAATGATTTCTTTACTGCTGTCCAAACCACTGACATTTTCTCTCTCCTCTTTCTCATACTATGGGTTTACTAATTACAATGTTTTCTCATTTTGAACAGCTTATAATGCAGAATTGACATTTTGTGCTGTAAAAGGAAGAATAGCTAGAATGTTTTTATGGAAATTATATTAAATTAATATGTTTTATTTGAGGAAAATAAATAAATAACCTTATAAAGCTATCTGAATTTCCAAATAATGCATGTAACTTGGAAATAAACTTGATTTTGTTCCTATATTATTGTTGACTGAATTATAATGCAGTTTAATAGGTATAAAACTAATATGCACATCATATTCTCTAACTAGCCAATAATTGAGCATTGGATGATTGGATGTTGTTATTGTGGAATTAACAAAGGTTAATTATGCAAATATGAAAACTAAATTCAATCCCCTATAATGACATAAACTGTCTCCAAAGAAGTTGCATTCTGATACAAAAAGCAACTACCTAATCGTTGGCATTCAAGTCTCCGATGAAATAATATAATATTACTATTAAAATTATTTTGGGAAATTTCAAGGCTATACTTTATGAGGTTTAGGCATTTTCTAAGCTGTCTCCAAGCTTTTTAAAAGTTTTTACCTTGTACCATGAACTGCTCTCATTTTATAGCTATACCCCTCCCAAATTCCTCGCTAACTTTCCGTTAAAAACCGTTAACTTTAAATAAATAAATTAAGGAAATTCTAAGCTATACACATGAGGTATACAATTTGTAAGCTGTAACTATGCTTTTAAGACTTTCTCAACTATACCCATGAATTGCTTTCATTTATCAACTATTACCACTCCCTAATTCTTCCGTTAACTTTCCATTGAAAAATCAGTTAACTTTAATTAAATAAAATTTAAAACTCATAACATATCTTCTCATAAACACCACCACACCACCCTGCTCCTCTCACTTCACACACCACCCGCCGTCAACACCCACATTGAGCCCCAACTCTGCGAGCCGAAACTCATGCAGCACCATCTGCCAGCATGCCCACCAGTGAGCCCCAATTGCGAGCCAAAATCGCTAGTGAAAGGCGGTGCTACTGTGAGAGTGTGGGAGTAGAGGGTGGTGCAAATAGGGACGGTGGTCGAAAGGGTTGGGTGACTGTTAGACTGGGTAGTTAGGGGTGGGCCAACGTGATGGGGTCGAAGGTTGGCTGGTGTGAGGGAGCTATGGATGCAAGGTGGTGGTGGTTATTATGGTGGTATTTGAAGTGGTGTGGTTATGGGAATTTAGGCTTGATTTTTTTTTAAGTTAACAGATTTTTTTAACAAAACTTAACGGTTAGATTTAAAGGAGGTATAATTGATTAAATGAAAGCAATTCAATTGGTATAGTTGAGAAGTCTCAAAAGCATAGTTACAGCTTAGAAATTGCTATACTCAGTGTATAGCTTAGAATTTCCCTTATTTATTTATTTAAAGTTAATGGTTTTTAACGGAAATTACGGAGAAATTTGGGAGGGGTATAGTCTGAATAAAATGAGAGCAGTTATGGGTAAAAGGTAGAACTTTTAAACAGCTTGGAGACACTTAGAAAGTGTCAAACTCATGGGTATAGCTTAGAATTTCCAATTATTTTTATATCGCTTTAAGGTTTGTCTGATTTTGAACCATTTTCAAAACAGAACAGACATTTTAAGCGTTTTTTTTTTTTTGAAAAATTATAATCAATTAACTCGAATACCTTTGAAGGAAAATGCTCTAAAATTTGGCGGTAGTAGTCTTAGTTTGAGTAAAGACACGTTTTGTTGATGAATCATACATCACTCGAGCTCAAAGTGGGCATTAATACCAGCATTAATAGCCACAATGTGGCCTACCAGTAAACACAGAACCGAACTCTTTACCGTCTTACATAGTTACATGAGACATCAGCATGCATGAATATCCTCATAAATTTGCAGAATATCATGAAAAAGACTGTGACAAAATCTGACTATCCATTAACTTATCTTCAGTGGGATAAAAAAAGGTGTATATCTTAGCCTTCTATCACACATATATGTTTGGAATTATTCAACCACACATGCATAGATATGCTAGTAGGTCTTTTCTAGCTTAGCCAAAGATCTCGAGTTTGAAGTTTGAAAAATTAAAGCCTCAAACAAGCCAATACTTTGTTCTAACTTTTCAATGGAAAATGATTTTTTAGAAAAATTGAAAATCAGAATTGCTTTCTAGAGGAAACAATCCATACAAACAAACAATGTAAAACAAATCTAATTTTCAATTTTCTTCCAAAACAAACGGAACTTAGTGAAGATCTCGAGTTTGAAGCTTGATAGACTTGGTACTTTGGTAGATAGTAGTGGTTTCAATGAATAGTAGTTGGTATCAAGTTATCAACCATCTCCTAAAAGATCGCACATCATGTAAACTCGGTTGTACACTTGTACTGTTGTAGTACCATGTGAACTGTGAAGGATAACTGATATATTTAAGAATATTAGAACATGATTATATTTCAAATAGGAAAACAGGTAATCCTTAAAACTGGGATTAATAAAAAGACAATATTGAATTTGACCTTTTGGCTTTGAGTTTGTTAATTCCAGACAACAAACACGCAAAATATGGTTGTTGTTGTGCAAGATCTTGTTTTTCAACTCCAACATGGAATTGCAAATACAGCTCTGCAAGTTGCCCATATAAGATACCTTTGTTCTTAGGCTGGCAACTGCTAAACAATATATTGCCAATATTATTAGTGTTCATTAAGATCATAAAACAGAGGGAGTTTAGGGAGACCGAAAATGCGAAGCATCCTGAAACTAATTGGGAAAGGCTTCAGAATTGTTAGAATACGAACAAAATTACAATTTACTCCGTATATCAATATCAATCAAGAAAACATGAATCTCGAAATTTCATACTCATCCATGAAATGTAGGGAGGGCATACTGTGGCTCTTGCAGGCACACGTAGCCTCTGGTGATCACCAATTTATAATCATATAACAAAGCGGAAGTAAATAACTGAATAACCGAAAATCGATTCACATACTTCTGTGGGAGACATTACATTCTCCTTTCATGAAGTTCATTACTTGTGTACTCTTAAGTGAACCAAAATCAGATTTAGTTTTTAAAAGTAGAAGCACTTGGAAAGTACCCAAAGACAAGGTTTGAAACTTTAATAATCCAAAAGTGCAAAATAAGAGCCCCGAGTACTACATGGATCTGCATAATTTTTATCATCCGGACACGAAAATAGACATCAGATAGCAATACAAATTGAAATTATTTGAACTCACTTACAAAAGAGTGCCAACACTTTCACATGTTCTCTGCAGAGTACAGCTCGCAGAATTGCTGGTATATACAACAAGGGAAACACATAGACACAACAAATATACCATAGTAGCAGAGACGACCTTTATAACAGGCGGTATGCAGAACCAAAAACAGACATGTGATCTTTGCCTGCTTTGCGACCACGAAGGCACTCCAAATCTACCACTTGGGAGTGATCCACAAAAAGATTGACCTAGAAGTTTGATTAAAATCGATAAACTATTAATGASGAGATCATGAGAAMTATCGAACAAAATTCGTTAGTAAATTACGAAACAGTGAAAGACTAARAGTACATTACTGTAATATCATACCTTAGGACCATATTGGCTAACAAACCAATCAGCAGTTCTTGCGTCTGCTGCTTCAAACATAGTCTTCTCAACTCCTAGACGACCAATAATCTTCGCAATAATGTCCGCTCTTAAAGACTCAGCTCTCCGACTAACATCCTCAGCATCAATCATTATCATGTCTGCCCCAGCCTCAAGACATCTCTCTGCCTTCCGGATTAGAAGGTCCACATCTTCTACAAAATCTACACATACAGATATGGGAATTTTACACAAAGTTTATAGTTTCATTGTTACTATGAGATAGAGTACTACCATACTGTGCCTATGTGCCACACTTAGAATAAAGAACCTATCAATTATTCATGATTAACTATAGTATATTGTAACCCGGATAGTGCATATAGCTCAAGCAAGCAAATGATAATTCGTTAGAGAGGGTACCACTTCATATTAGTTTACTGACTCTAGAACTGTTCCTTTGGCTTTGATTAAGCACTTGATGAGTTGATGGCTTGATGCTGATCATTTCTCATCCACTATTATAGGAAATCCACTTAGAAGATAGACAGGATAGATTCAAGGACAACCTTTATACTTCTCAAACAAATACCAAGGCCCATGATTTATCAAGTCATAAAATCTAAACTCTAGGTTGAATGGTATTAAATTTGAATATTTGGTCATAGAAAACAACAAATGTGAATCAATCATCTTCAAAAAAAACCCACAATACCGATCTTAAGGGAATCATTTTTCAAAACTGTAATCATCGTGAATAAAAGTGCAATGGCAAGAAGAATCTTCATATACTATACCATTAGATCGGGGCCTCGGGACTATATAGGCTCCAAATGCTCTGTTTCCAGGCAATGGTATGTCAGACTTGTTGAATTTAACTGCAAACTGAGGCTTGACTTTGAGACCAGCATCCTTAATCATGTGCACATATCTCAAAAGTGTTTCTTCTGGAATCTCAAGAGACCCTGCATCTATCTCAATTGTGTCAAAGCCCAATCGCTTGCATTCCTGAACAGTCCCAGAAAAGGATTTCAGAACAGGTATTGTGAAGCTTGTAAGTAATTAACAGTGTATAAATGGGAGGGGAATTGAATAAGTACTGATATGATTAATCACCTCTATATAATGCTTCAAAGCAGATGGACCTTTGCGGAGCAATTGTTCACCCCAATCCCCAGTACTGATATAAACATCATGCCTGTGTGCCATGTCAGTGACCTTCTTTATATAACTCTCAGGTGTTAAGCTATGAGAACCTCCAGAAAACTTTAGACCGTCGACAAACTGCCCCATGGARTCAAAAACATCCTGCAGAATGCAGAAAGCAATTTAGCTATAAAAAAAAGTAGAAAAATAGAATATGCTTCTTCACTTCTGCCAGGTTTATGAAAGTATGCAGCTTAACAAAGAGAATAATTGATTCTGTGAACTGGCCAAGGGTTTCAGAGTGCCATTGTAGGTTAATTAGTAGTGACTTCAGGAGTAGGGAAGTGAAGTAGCAAGGAGGAAGAGGGGGAATATATTAAATATCACTATAACTAAAGGAGATGACGGAGAGGGAAAGCAGAAAGAAAACTGTAAAAGCTCCATTGTTAGTTTGTAAGCTTTGGATTTGTTAAGTTACTTGAAAGCTTGGCAACCTACCCCTTCTTCTGTAATTTTCCAGTTTCTCAATAATAATTCATTTTCTTCTCTTAGTCTWCAACTGTACATCATTTAATTGTCCGAACTCCAAACAGAGGGGACAAACCCTTGCGCGCACACACTAGGTCAGTCTTTAGAATTCTCTTTTAAATTGTAGTAAATTGGAAAGCACACGCACAACTCCTAATTCTTAAGCCATCAATTTTTTCTTCAATAACTAGACAAAAGAAGTTACTGTATTTTCTTTTTTGGTAGAAGACTAAAATTCTGTTATTAGTTCCCGAAGACTCTTATTCTAGACATATTGGAAAAATCAATGCTGCGACAGTCTCTTTGTATACTATCCCAGGGATACTAATGACCCTCTCCTACAAATAAGTAATGTAAGGGAAAGGAAACTAGTATACAAAGAGGAAAACTAGTCACYTCTATTCCTATTCACTAAAATATAAGGTAAAGGCATTGATCCCCCACCCACCCACCCACCCACATCATGCAACAAATCTCCAAACACGCAGACTCAAGGAAGCATGGCAAAAAAATCCAATTACAGTAAATGTTGCGTCTAAAAAACGGAGGAAGTATAGCAATTTCGAAGAATAAGGCGCATACACAGAAACATCCACATACATTGCATAAAAAAATTAAATGAAGGTTAAAGCACGAGACTGAAATTCGTAATATTATCATTTCACTCCTGCTATGATTGACATGTTGTAATACCTACAATTACACGAATATACGAACAGAAGCAGAGCAACTATAGTAAGAGCAGAATCAATGTCATGTTATATCGGACTTTCACTGCTAGTTTTTTTATCTAGCTTTTGCTCTGTTCAAAAAACAAAGAAGCAAGACTATATATTCACTTTATGCAAAATAGAGAAGGTTCAACATAGGTAACAGTAGGCATTCACCAAAAGCGATATCTAGAAACATAGAAGATATAACGAGGCTCCACTTAACCAATTACAAGATTAAATTACATTAAGCCAAGTGAGATGAACAGACTAGAGAGAGTGGTAAGGTCATTCATTAAACATTGGAACAACAATGTGAGAAAAACACAGGATATGAATTTTGTCGCCACAGAATGTCGGCAAGTATTTAATGTTTATAACTTATAATTCAACTCTCTAACATCATAAAAGTACTCAGACAGAGTGGACTAAGTAAAATATATAAGTAAATTAAGCATAAGGGGTGGGTGTAGGCATTTTAACGTAGCGGGAGCATGGTGTGGTATATATTAATTATATTTAGTTATGGAGGGATATATGATGCATATCCAAAAGGGCACTATACGAGGTCGCAACCAGTTGAGTGTCAGAAAACACTAGTACACAAGTTGTTTGAGGTGGTGGCATAGTAGGCATTACAGGATAGCGCTAGGAAATCGAGCATGGAGGTATCAAAGTTATATTGGGGAGGGATTGTTGTAAAGCAATAAGCAAGTTTGGTTTATCAGGACCAGATTGTCATGCTATATCATACTTGTATAGGAGAAGCATATTAACTCTAAATCTATGGTGTACTTAGAACAGAATAGAGATTAGAGAGATGAGTGAAGCATTACACAAATCAGAATGAAAGTTATAACATTAAGAGACAGTGAAAAAGCCCAGTTTTGAAAGGGGGAAAAGAAGGTTTTTTTTTTTGTTGGTTAAAATGGAAACTTTAAGGGGGTTTTCACGGCAATGGACTAACTAACTAAATCCATGGGGGGGAGGCGACTTTCCTCCCCATAAAAAAAAACGAATCTTCACTTCATCTCAGTTTGCAAATTCTACCCGTACTTTGTTAGGATAAGAAAGGAAAGTACATTTTTAAAAAGGTAAGGCTATACTCTAACTACATTAGCAAAACTACAGGATCAGTTGAATAACTTTTGATTTAAGCAACAAAGCCTAAACCCAACATTCACGGTTTGCGTTGGAGAACTATGATGCATATACAATCAATGATCCAAATTGATACATTTGAATTCTTAATTGATTGTCGACATTCGAATATTGCACACTGAAGCCCGTTAATTTCACCTTTAAATTCAGAAATACTATGTGCTAATATTGATGATATAAAGACTGACAATAAAAACAGAGCATCCTCAAAACAAGCTGAATAAATTAGCCTATTCAGTATTTATATGTACCATCCCAAACATTTCAATTAATCGAATTAAAAATTAATTGTTTCTGTTGGTTGAAATGGTAAAATGTTTTACATATTTTCTCTCATTTTCCACTATTTGAATGTAAACAATTTTCCATCAAGAGCGTGTAAGCTTTGTAGAACTAAAATGCTTTTTCCTTTTTGAATTGAAGGATAGTCAATAATTCCGCTCAATTCCTGTTTCAATTACCTAGATTAAGTGTAAAATCAATCTAGACATTAATTATAATCATCCTAAACATAAGATCATCAGCAAACAACATGCAGATAGTCAAATCAATTCCGCTAAATTTTGGCTCATTCCTCAAATCAATAGCTCGTTTCAATCATGATTCAGGAACAAACGCAAATAAGATTAAATCAACTTATGATTCTCATATAAAACCTCAACACAAAATAAACAATTCATGCAGATAGTAAGTTCGATTCTACCAAAAAATTCTGCTTCAATTACGCCATATCATCACCTTAATTCAAACATGCTTCAACATCAGCTTAAACAGAACCTAATTTTGACGCGATATTATTCAAATTTCCACAACATAATAACTTTCCACTTCAAACATCGCAAAGATCAAACTCAACAATCAAAAATTAAAGCCTTAAAACAATAACACAAGAAATTATAGAAAAAATTTACCTCAAGCACATTTTGAGAGAAGAGAGAGTAATGAGGACCGCGAATTTCAGTGACGCCGAAAGTTCTAGGTTTTTCCGGACGATCTTCTTCCTCGAGGAAGCTCTTCCATCTCAGTGAAGCAGCCATAATCGCAATTCCTCAGTAACAAACAGAAAGTCGAAATGCAGAGCTTAATGAGCTCGACTTAATTTGAGTATGAAAAGGAGAGAGAAAAAAGTTAGGGATTTATATGATTGTTACAGTACTAAATTTATCTGGAATTGATGTTTCTAGAGAAGACTCCAACCTCCTGATTTCCTCAATGAACTGATTTTGTAAATAATCAGCAAATTATCCATTACAGGAGATCGGTGCTGGGGTCCACCTTCCTCGCTTTTTGTGCATTTTTATTTTATTTTYTCCTTTTTCTTAAGTTTTGTGTTMGTWAAATSTAAATCTATTTTATGGGCTTTGCACAGCCCATTTATATTGTTTTATTTGGGTCAGGCCCAATGACTTGAGAAATTTGTCGAATTGGTCCTGTATGTTATCAATAGATTTTGCTTATTATGTCAAATAATGCTAAACGAAATCCGCAAATACATAAATCAAAATTCATACGGTATTTTGTGTGAGATTTCGTAAATGTCTCTGTCTTACTTATCTCACTCTTTCTCATTTGAATCCACGGATCATTAGAGACCAATGTTTCGACCACCGTATTTCACGCATTATCGTCGTTAGTTGTCGGAATTTTCGATGGAACATTCTAGAAAAGTTCATCATAAAATAAATAAAAATGACGCCCTCAGAATTGCAAGCCTGACTATGGCTTTGATGCCTGAGCCAGGCGCCAAAGCCATGGTCAGGCTTGCAATTCTCATGCGTCATTCCATGATCATACGTGGGTTCAAAATCGCGGGAAGTAAGTAGGGGCAATTACAGAAGTTTCTAAAAAAAATGAACTTTATTTTAAGTATTTGCGGATTTCGTTTAACATTTTCCTAATATCTATACCTTTAAAAATATTTTTAGTTTGGAATTTAGATTTTGTACTTTTCATTGCGGCGTTTTATATGTAACGCTCAAATTTATATACGAAGTATATTGTTTTCTTTTTTATATGCACTGTAATTTGGATGTGGGATTGTTTTTTTAAATGTTACATTCAAAATTTTCGTAATTGCTATTGTTTCTATATTCACGAATTCTTCCTAAATTACCTTTTCATCGATTATTTCTCAGTTTTAAATTTGTACATGGTTGTTCACCTCTTTGGGGAACGTTTAAGAAAGAGCTCAAAGTGTTGAAGGACAACATTGCAGTTTTAATAATGGTTTCACTTAACCATTAGCCAAAACTCACTTTGTACTTCCTTTATTCGTTACCTTTCTTATAACTTRAATTGCATTGACCTAGCCTATTAATCCCATGCTTTGTATACTTAATTACTAATGTTCTAATTAAAGAATTAATGAACCATCTATATGGTAGACTCCAATAATCATGGATTAGATTAGAATAAGCTTGTGRTGTGTACCATCTCTACATTGATCATCATTTCGAGTTTCGAGACAAAGAAGATTYGCAAATCTAACCTTTSAATCTCACTACTTCTACTTGTACAAGGGATCATATAACTTGCAACAAATTATAATTTAGCTGGTGATGCCATACTTTCCTTGCTTCATATGCCAAGAATCAAAGCTAACAGAATGGAAGAGAAACCTAAACTTGGAATAAAGTACAATTTATGATGACAAAAGATCCTTTCTAGTACCATTACTTACAACAGCTAACAATCAATCTATATTCTCTGCTTGTCAAAGACTCTCTCCCCTTGTTTGTTCCTCTTATATAGCCTTCAGTTCGCGCATATGTTGTTGCAACTACAATTGAAGTCTTCAATCCTTATTCGACCTTGAATTGAACTCGTCATTTCTAAACACCACTGTAAAAAAAAACCATCAAAAGTAGGAGTTTTTTCGCGATCAACCTGTGTGAAGATGTCGCTAATGGCAAAAAGAATAGTTCCTTTTGTCTGTCTTTTGATCATTGTCTTGGATATTGTGGCCGGGATACTAGGCATCGAAGCTCAACTTGCTCAAAACAGGGTATGTTTTGTTTTTCATCCGCATATTTGTAAAACGAGGCCTAATTTATGCAAACATAGGTAAGAGTATCGGTAATAACTGAATGATTTATTTGCTACACATTGCAGGAGAGGTATGTGAGCATGGGGATATTCGAGTGTAGAGTGCCGAGCTATGCTGCATACAAGCTTGGATTCTCGGCTTGTGCATTGCTAGCAATAGCCCATATCATTGCAAACGTGCTAGGAGGGTGTGTTTGCATATCTTCTAGGGAAGATTACGTTAGGTCGACTCAGAACAGGCAAATAGCCGCGGTTTCCCTGGTCTTCTCTTGGTAAGTGCATACATACTGTGATTATATATATGCTCCAATCCCTTCTCTGATTTTCTACTCATATTGTATAATCTTACAAACTTCTTAACCCCTACGTTGCAGGATCATATTGTTCATCGCCTTCCCCCTGCTCGTTCTAGGGACCGTATCAAACTCACAATCACGACAACACTGTGGATTCTCACACAGGCATTTCTTCGTGATCGGAGGGATACTGTGTTTCGTTCATGGATTGTTCCTGGTTYCTTATTACGTCGGCGCCAGTGCTGCAAGGGCCGATGAAGAGCGCATGATCAAGAATCAAAGACCTGGTCCCTACCCTCTTCCTCGTTAATAATTATTTGCTTCCATCATTTTTCTTTCCTTTTTCTTCATGTAATCATCATTCTTTAAATCTCCTTCTTTTGACTTCAAAGATTTCAGATTTGCTTATCGTATAATAATAATTGTGTACTGATGTACCTATTATCCTGTGATAGTGAAATTATTTTCTATTGCGTCTATATCTGATTTCAATGCAATTTTATTACTTCCTCGTATCAAAATAAACGTAACGATTTGACATAAAGTAGAGAGAAAATGTGTTTAATCGTTGCATTTATTTTGATACGGAGGAAGTACCCGTTTTCCCATCATTCAAATTTTTGAAACACTTGTTTGCCGCCTAATTACACCAATTTCACTACTCAATCAAAATTTATACCATATAAAGATATCATCAACCAAATGATGAACAAATCAAACCAGATTATTACAATCAATTTTGTCGAAAAATTGAAATCACAGGACCATATTCCTTACAATCAATTTCATTCAACAATACCTCACATCAATTGGAAGAACAGCATTGCAAATTCAAGATAAAAATGAATTAATTGGCAAACGAAAACAACAAGCAAAGCAATTGGTCGAAGTATCAGCCTTTACTTGATTCCAGAAAAATGTGTTTAACATAATAAGTTGCTAGCTAATACTACTGCTACATAAAACCATGAAACTTAAACTAAATTTCATCCTACAAGAAAAGGTAAGAAGAAGATTAAGAACTTAAAAACTAAAATTCTATCTGCTGATTTATGTTCATCTCTACATTGTTGTTTTATCACACCAGAAACTGCAATTTAAACTGTGTCAACAAAGTTACTCTTTGCTTAGTCTTCGTCGCGAGCGGCATTCTTGGAGACACCCTTGTTGGGGAGGAGAAGGTTGTGGATGTTCGGCATGACACCTCGGGCTGCGATGGGTGACATCACCCGAGAAGCCTTGCTGACTCCTCGTCGTTTCGGACGGCGAGTTGGATGTGGCGTGGCACGATTTTGTCTTCTTGTTGTCTCTTGCTGCGTTTCCGGCTAAAATCCAATACCTTCATTGTAATAACAATATGAAATTATGATGCTGAATATTAGTGTTTTTGATTTTCTGAGAATTGACGTTGATTTTGGACAATCTACCAACACATAATTGAGACCAAAAAAAATTGTGCAGGGGATTGAATTTAAAACGAGAATTAGACAATTATTCGGAAGTATATCGAATCCAATTCAGATTACGATGTTTCGAAAACAGATGATTATTAAAGAAATCGCACAGATTAGAAAAGCAGTTATCACGCGGTCCGAAAATTAGACGAAATTAGAAAAAAGCCTCGAAATAAGAAATCAATAATTCATACGCAACCTTCAAGTGTGAAGATGAAAAAGCCTAGATGAATCTTACATCAAGAAAATTAGAAATATTTTTTAAGAAAAAAATTGTTCAAAATGTTTAACACAGAAAAAATATAAACTTTTCAAAGTAACAAAAAGGAATAATCAGGATTCCAAAGTAAAAACGAAAAATAACAAGATTCAACAGATAACGTTGAAATATCAAGTTTCAAATTAAAAAAATCAAAGAAAAAATCGAAGGATCAAAAATCGAAAAAAGAGAGAGAGAATCTACCTCACAGCGAGATATTCAAGGACGGCAGCGCAGTAGGTAGACCGGAAGCACCAGCACCAACACGCTCAGCATACTTTCCAGATTTAGAGAGAAAACGCGCGATTCTTTCCAACAGGAAACTGAAGGCCAGCCTTGTACTACGCGAAAGCCTTTTCTGGCGGTTGCTCCGGCCGCCGATTGTTCTTCCCTCTTCCTGCCATTTGATGACGCTGATGAGAGAGAAGAAACGGATGAGAACGAAAGAGAAACGGATGAATGTGAGATTTCAGGGGAGGAGGAGAGAGAAAGAATGAGATAGGGAAATGAAATGAAATGAATGAATCAGTGAGGTGGTAGGTGTGTTGAGAGAGAGATATTTAAAGGAATTTTTAGTGGGAATTCGACCAATGAGAATGAAGTGCCACGGATCGTGAAGGGAGACGTTGATTGTCGGGTGAGATCGAGGCTGTGTTGATTGGGTTTCAGGCGTTTTTGGATATGGAGTGAAGGATGGGCTCGTTGTGAGTTGTGATTAAACTTAGCACAATCGTGTCATTGGATTGTAAGGCTGCGTTTGGTGTTTGACTGTAGTAGATTAGAATTGAGTTATGTGACATGGTAATCATAAAAATGTCAATTGGTTACGGATGTTATGTCCCTTTGTTAACTCAATTGATATCTCACATTCTACTACCTACACGTTTTGTTATGAGCAATTTATATGTCAAATCTTATAATCTTTATCTAAATATTAATAAAGCAAACACGGGTGTGTCATCCATGCCTTATGTCGGGCTTTCTAATTGAAAAATCTTCTCGCCTAAAGCACGAATGACATCGTAAATAAAATTATTTAAAAAAAAATATACCAACTCACCCTATCTTAAATAAATCTAGAAAAACAAAAAATTATATCTAAATACATAAATTTAAATTAAAATATACTCCCTCGTTTTTTTTAGGATGTTTCATACCATTTTGGAACGGTTTTTAAAAGTTGATTGAGTTAAATAAAATAGTGGTTTAAATTGGGTAAAAGTTGAATAAGTTAGGTAAAAGAGTATATTGTGTGAATGAAATTTATGAAGAAATAGTAATTGTGGGGAATAAATTGGTATAAAATAATTAAAACCTAACTCCATAGATTTATGATCTTGGAGAGATAACACAAACAAACAATAATCAATCAAATAAGGTAGCCACGTAACGTAAGGGGCAAAAATCTATTAAAAACTAAACCCAAAAGACGTAGTATTCAAATAAACTCCATTACACCACGTAAGTGCAGGCTCAACGCGAGACCAGAGAGACAAAATCACGAATCGGAATAGTATCCAGGTCATACGAACCGTTCCGAAACCAGGAAACAGACCAAACCCAGCCACCACCTTCTAGGATTTTGACTTGTGAAGGCCTGATCCACTACCGATTCATCCGCAAACGGAGACGACAACTGTATAGAATAACAGCTTAACCGGTGCACTTAAAAACTAAAGTCGTCGAATCAATATAGTATCACATTTATTTCTCTTGATTTTTAAGCACGCATAACTATGAGGCTAATCATGGACGACTGGTCGGCTTGCGTTTCGGCCTGACGCGGTCTTGAATGTTAATTTAAGGACCCGTCAATCGGGCTCGGTTTGGGCCTAAAGGGCCGTATGTCCATTAGTCCAAAAATAAAGAGCGGGGTTGTCTGACCTGCACGTGGAGCCCAAAAATTTAACTAGAATACCTTTAAACTTTAACGCCAAAAGCCGGAACCAAAACCAGGCCGGCCGAAGCCCTGTCCGTGATTTCGGGCTGAAAAAGTCTCATGCCCAAGACCCGCAATTTTTTGTTTAGGTGGCCGGTCCGGGCTCAAGTTTGATCAGCCTACGCATTAACATGCACTTAAAAACTAGTTAACATTTATGGTATGGACGGAGGGTTATGTTGTGCGCATAAAGTGTATAACTGAATAAAAAAACTAATTTTCAAGTTGAAACGCGGGAAAAATCTTTTAGCGGTTTTTTTTTTTCCAGATAAGCATAATCTAATCCAATCTTCAATGATAAGATTGTCAAATCTTTGAACCACGAGCTATAGAACACACGCGAAACATAGTTGATCACTATAAATAGTTGAGAATCAGTTCATTACTTTTTATTAACTACTTGACATTTATAGTGTAAGTGGGAGATTACAACGCAAGCGTYCAAACAATAGACAAACTGAGATTAACTGAATTACCAAACTAATTTGCAGTTCAAAACGCGGGAAAAATCGTTGAACAATTTATCTTACCAAATAAGCTTCATCCAACTCYTTCCCTAACAACAATGTTGTCAAACATCAAAACCGAGCTCACGTACGAATGCACCTAAACCAACAAAACACGACCCATCTAATTTTCAAAACAAGCTTTCAACTGGACCTAAATAGCACAAGTAGAACTTTGCCCTAGAACCACTTGCCCAGTTGCCCTGACTCCTTAACTCGACACATTTGAGCTTGACTTGACCAATGATGATGTCATAGATAGAGTCATGGGTGTCAATCGTTGGAGTTTCCATAAGCGTTATGGATCAATCATGCAAGAGGATCCTTGTCAACGGTTACCACACATTCACACAACACACACCCACTCCCCCCTTTAGCCCCCATCAATACTCATTCGGTAGGTTGTAGGTAGATGTGATTATGGCCCGGGTCGGGCTTTACYCYTAAAATAAGGCTCGTTAATCGGYCCAGMCTTGAGTTATGGCCTAAAATTGTTCCTCAAAGRCRGAAAATTRAGAGTGAGTTTGACGAGCCCTTTCGGACTAGTCCCAAAAATTTAACTAAATTGTATGAATTTTGATGACCAAAGCCCYCACTAAAAAAAA